>VUQH01043955.1:0-11273 GCA_015106775.1 Etroplus canarensis | reverse complement strand
CATTTGGTCTCTTGAACACACAATATATCTACCTTCCTTCTCTCCATCACATCAGCCAGCTCTCTCCCTTTACCAGTCATAGTCCCTACATTTAAAGTCCCTACTCTCACCTCCACCCTCCTACCTTTCCTTCTCTCTCTCTGCCTCCTAACACGCTTTCCCTCTCTCCCCCTCCTTGGTCCTCGGCCAACAGTAGCATAGTTTCCACCGGCACCCTGTTGGCTAACGGCACCAGAGGCAGTCATTGTTAACCCGGGCCGTGACTGATCCAGTATGGAAGTCGTGTTATGAATCCGCATATTTGATTTGGCAAAGTTTTTACACCGGATGCCCTTCCTGATGCAACCCTCACCATTTACCCGGACTTGGGACCGGCACTAAGTACACTGGCTTGTGGGCCCCTGTGGCTGGTTTAATAATAATAACAATAATAATAATAATAATAAGCTGCCATTTGGCTAGATGCATTTTATGCAGTTTTTCACCTGGATTGTGGTTGGATAATTTGGACAATTTTGATGGTCTAGGCATCACAGTATAGGTTTTTGCGCATGAAAAATTAAATGTTCCATTGAAAAAGTCTAAAATGTGAATAACTGTGAACTCAGAAACAAATTAACTGCATCTTTTGATGCTAAATTTGACACAATATCTGGCTAGGTGGTATTATGGTACAGGGACATGCTTCAGCATTTCATAACTCCTGACTGAGGCATCTATTGATTGCTACATGGTCTTGACCATACTGCAAACAACATTTGGCAACAAAATATTGTGAATTTTTACAAATGTCAGCTACTTTAGCAGTACTTTGGCTCAGTTTGATGAGCTAAAATGACTATGTCTGGAATGGATGAATAGCTGAATGTCTGGATTACAAATTGTTCTAATTATTATATTTATAGGTATGCAAAGCAGTACTGTTTGCATCTTCCATGACATTCAGCCCTGCACCAGCATTTTGTAAATTGTTGACAGCTTTGGGCAATTGTTAGGAGCTTCATCCACACTCCTCGCCAAATTTCACCTTCAAATCGCCACCCCCAGCTGGCAGGGCTTTCTGCATGTATTTAACATACAGTTTCTTGACCCCAGGCATGCCGCTCGATAAGTGACATGCTTCACATGCTGTTCAGGAGGTGCCCTTGTAAGTAGAAGCACATTGTAGGATCTCTGCCCTCAAGCAGACACATTGGATTTGTCATGTCAAAGTACATAAATTTGATGACTATATATTTAGAATATGTAAGTTTTATATTTAAAGGCCTTTTTCATATTTTATTTTTAGTTTTGATGTAATAGCATTTTTTTGACTGACGCTTTCTAGGGCTGTCCTCTTATTTCTGCAGGGTTTCCTCTTAAACCTAAAATTAATGATAATCTATCTAATGGAGGACTTGTACTTTTTAAAAATATTAAATCCACATTTAAAATGAAAGTGTTTAGGTGCATATTTGAAATTTTGAAAGCGCCACACTCTTACCATCGAAGCAAACTGAATATTTGGCATGATGACAGGGAGCTGAATCAAATTTCCCCTGCTTGTAGGACCCACAGTTATAATTAAATGTGTCCCAGGCCAAATATAATTTTTCTCCTCCCAGAGACCAATGCCACCTGTCAGTCGTCCCTTTCCAAAGCCCAATCCATGTGGCGTTACCATAGTCGCCGTCAAAAGATTTAAGTATGGTTTCCATGTCATTCATGTCGTTGATAGTGGTCAGGTCAATACATTTTTCTCTGCAGTGCTTCTGTGCATCATACCAGGTCTTTGGAGTTTTCACTAATAAATACTGGTACCGGGAAATGCATGACGACAGAGACGCTGCTGTGGAAGAGAAGTCACGAGAGTGAGTGTTATAAGAACACGGCTAGTTTTATGTTGTAGAAATGCTTTTCAAAAATATAAACAATAAAGCTGAAATTTAAAGTTAGTCATAAACACTCTACAATGGGAAAAAGTTATTATTTAAGTACACTGATACCAAAATTACAAATGTAAGTGCAGACAAAACATAAAATTTTCTGATTTGTTAGTGTAGTCACCAAGGCTTTAGGAAGACCAAACCATTATCATTCCCAGGATTAAATATTGCACTATCCAAGCTCTTCGCTTCTGGGAAACATGCATAGTTAAGCAGCAACCCCCAAGGCTGAAAAATGAGTCCAACACAGAAATGCTGGAAACTGCACTTTCTCCAAATGCCGCTTGAAGTTGATTTTAGAAGCAAGTCCATCATCATAGTTAAACTGACAAAGCTTGACAGCATTAAAAAAAAAAAAACAGCTTTACAACCTGGTACAAAAAACAGTTAGGCCTCTACTGATGGTTCCCACTTCAGATATGGAGGAACTTTTTTTAAATTTTTATTTAATTTTAATTTTTTACGCATTCATCTGGATTCTGGGAGTTTGGGGTGTGGCCACCTTGATAAACAGATATGCAGATATAGATGTCTATTAGGCCTCACCTCTGTTTACTGAAGTCATGAACTCAGCTGCTCTACTATGTTTGTAGTATGTGTGCCTTTTGGAGTGTTTTAATAAATTTATCTGACAAATCATATCACTTGTTGTATGGTTTGGACTATAAAATGTTTTTTGTGCTTTAGGTTTGGTGAGTGAAATGCTAATTTTCTAGCATTTTAATAGTGCTGATCATTAGCACTAATTAGTAGATATATGTCTGCGCATTGCTTTACAGTTGCATTGAGATTACTTGATTTTTTTCTTGTTTCCCAAGTTTCCATCCATGTGGAGATAGTGGAGGATTACAAGTACCTCAGTGTTCACACTGACAATAAACTGGACTTCATTCAACACACAGAAAACATCTACAAGAAGGGCAACAGTGACAGCACTACTAGCTTTTTTAGAGTTTTCAGATTTTGTATAGCCTAAATCGCACAACCACACTTGGTCAAATAGATAAACATCGATTAAATATGGCATTAACACCTTCAAACTGACTTCAAAAGTGCATTGCCTCTGGCCATACTGCAGACTGATTATGTTTGTCACCACATTTATGTAAAAACAACGAGCAAGATTGCTTGGCAACAACTGGGATTTTAAAAATACATTAGAAGTAAAACTAAACACTAACCTGAAATTAGTAGAAATATATGTGCAATCATCCCCACTGCTGTTGACAAAAAAGGGGAAAAAAAGATTTCAAGGTTAATAACATAATTTGAATACAAGAGGAACATCCAAATAAAATGCATTCACATTTTTAAAATAAGTTAAATCAAAGTTTAATGACAAGTTTGTATTCCCCTTATAAATTCTAGTATTAATATGACTGAATTTTGACTACAAACTATTCATTTTCATTCATTCATGAATGAACAAACTAACCATGTCAAATTGATATAAACTGTTTCCAAAAATGTAACTCCTTTTCCAACCTATTTCAATTTTAAGACAGTCTGAAAATATGACAGAAGAATGGGCTAAATTAAAAGAAGCTTCATTCTTTTCTTTTAGAAACAAGTAGTTCTGGCATTGACAAGTAGTTATGATTGATCAGAACTGATAGTAAGAAAGAAAAAATGTAGATGTTCTTTGTGGTGCAAAGAAAAAAAAAGAAGAAGAAACTTACATTTTTTTCTGTGATTCTTGATTTGACAATGGATTAAAGCCTTAGACTGCATCCAAGTGATTTTTTTTTCATTTATTAAAATTGTGAAATTAAGCCCAGTGAGGAACCAGTGTGAGGAAAGAAAAGATGCTTCCTTGCTTTTAGGTAGTGTGTAGATGTATTCAGAACAATTCAGCATGTGTTTCTCGTATAGACAAACTTATGCAAAAATTTGATTTGAATGTAAAACATATGGAAACCAGGTGTTGATAAAAATAAAATTTCGTTCTATTTACAGGGTAAGCTACAGATGAGGGGAAAAAAGTTTTAACAGGCCCGTGAAAAAATAAGCAACGTTTGACTTTTGTTGAATTTGCTGGGACGCCCACTCCTGGGAAGACTGTTGCATTGTGTTAACTCACACCTGAATGATGCTCAAGACCAGCAAACTGCTTAAACCTCTGTTTATGTAGAAGGTGGTCACACTTGCTGATGATCAATCAATGATGTGCATATTACTGTCTGGCTTCCATGAAAGCAGTAAAGCTGCGCTTGATTTTTCACAGGGCTGCATAGAGCCAGGTAAATGCTTTCTGTTTCACTTAACTGTAAATATTAATTGTTCAAAAATTTACGGAAATAATTATTATTTTGCCATATTCACTGTCCAGCAGTGCTGCAAGAATCATTGTACTTTTAAATACACAAGTAAAGTACCTTTGGCTGCTTCCTTGTATTCCTGGGGGTGGAGGGCTATTCAACAATAGAATTAATATGTTTCAGAGCGTGAGTGCAAATTATTGCATTTCATCTCATTATTTTTTTTCTGTTACTTTAAACAGATCATGCATTGGTGCTTTTTGTGGATAAGATGCTCCTGGATTAGAAGCTGTTCACGCTGGCTCAGTTCATGCAAAAAGCTTCTATATACTGTATGTAAATCTCATGCAAGCCAAGACAATGGTGATGGCAAATGCAAACTATATGCTCATCCTCTTGATAGGAAAGCTGAAGGAGAATAAACAACTGGATAAAATACATCACTAAGATAACTTACATCCAGTTAAAACAATGAATACTGATAAAAGATAAAGCAATCAAAACATAATTACAATAAGAAAATATTAGCACGCCTTTAAGTGAATGGTTGACTGTTTAAAAGAGCAACAGATGGTGGGAGGAAGAAAAGCTTGCAGCAGTTGATTTTACAGCTGACCTATAATGTCTGCCAGAGGACGATAACTCACATTCAGGATGAAGGATGTGGGATGGAGTTTGGGCCTGGTGACCAGCTGTTTTCTTATATATAGATTGGAGGGACTGTTTCCTGTTAGCTCCATTGCTGTTTTTACCAGCTTCTCAGTCATTGTTCTGTGTCGAACAGAGAGCAAACTGAACCAGGCTGCCATCTCATACCTGATCAGGTTTTCTAGCACCGCACTGTAAAAGGTGCTCAGAATCTTTGACAATCTGCAAATTTCATCCAATTATGACACGTACATACCTGTGTCACTTTAAGCTATATTTTCCCTTGTGGAAAAATGAGATAAAAACTCAAATATCCTGCTGATCATTTGTGGTAGCTTCCATCATAATCACTAAAATCCACAAAGCCTTGACTTTTTAGTGATTTTTAACTTTCCTCGATGGCCATAATAATAGATAGGCTAACCTTTACATTAACAAAAAAACAAACAAACAAACAAACAACTTTATTCATCCCAGAATGGGGAAATTCCAAATCACCTACACTCTTAATGTTAGTTGTTACTCACACACACAGTTTTACATGCAACATGCAGTAGTGAGGGAGGTTGGTGAGCGAGGCTGCCAACTGCAGGCTCCAGAGAGCAATGCAGGGGGTTCAGTGCCTTGCTCAAGGGCACCTCGGCAACTCTCAGGGGTGAGCCGACATCCCTCCGGCCTCTAATCCAAACATATGGGTTTAGGGTGAGGTCTTGAGCTGGCGGGTCTTGGATGGTCACCAGGTCTGGGTCTGGAAGGGTCTTGAGCCAGCAACCTTCAGCAACCCTCTGGTTCCCAAACGAGTCCTCCAACACACTGAGCTGTTGCTGCCCTCATTACTATAATAATAATAATAACAACAACTATGTACCTTTGGTTGCTCCCTTCTATTTTCACCAGAGCAGTAATTTGCCAAAGGTTTTGTACCAGATGTCCTTCCTGACGCAACCTTCTATGGCAAGAGGGGCTTGTGGCCCCACTTGGAATCAAACTGGGGACCTTTTTCTTCTAAGGTGAATGTGGAAACCACTCCACTAATAACAATAAGAATAATAAAAAGCCTTCCCTGATTTCTTCACATGCATTGGGTGAAGGCCAGACTTTACAAAAGCTCATGTCCTGTAGAGCCAGTCAAAACGTGGAACATTGTCTTAAGATGTGGGAAAGGGGGGATAAGGGAAAGAAATGCTGTGTCTTCCCACATAAAAAGGGACATCTGGTCACCTTAATTAAGGCACGTCCCCCTTCTTCTACCAGTTCCCACCTGCCACATAAAAATTTCATATTGCACAGGTGAACGTTCAGAATTACAAGTCACAGTCTACGTATATTTTGGAAACCACAATGACAATCGAGCAGATGCATATACCGAGAAATGGATGAAGTGATGAAATGAATCATGAAGTGATTCAGCATATGTGTATGTCATAACTGGTGAAAGATTGCTAAAATTGTCTCAAAAAAGTTATTCCAATCTATGGAAGGATCCCAAGGATGGGATGGAGCACCAAGTGAAATAAGAGTGAAATAAAAGAGAACACAGGAGCGTACGACGACCGATGCATGCAACCCTGCAATCAAATTACAGCTTCATTTTATCCTTATTGTATTCACCTAGCAAGAGAGCTGGAAAAGTTTAATTCAAATAAAACCTTTACTTGCCGATTCACTAACCTGCACAGTTTATCGAAGTTTATTTTTAAGTTAGGTATGAAAAGTTCAAAACACCCACACTGCCCCATACTGGCCTACGAAGGAGGATTAGGGCCATTTAAAAAAAAATAAAAATAGAAGAACTTTAAAAAAAATTTTTTTTTTGTATTTCGAGAATAAAGTCGAAATTTCGAGAATAAAGTCGAAATAATATTTTGAGAAAAAAGTTGAAATGTGCAGAATAAATGTGTCATTTCTATTCACGTTAGGTTCATGTGATCACTAGCTGCCAGAGTATCCTTGCATCCGTCCGTTACCAGTTACTTTATTTTGCACAAATGCGGCCAACTCATCCAAGTGTGTGTGATTCTTTCTTCTTAACAGCTGAATTTTCTGCACAATCTCTTCTTCGTCTTTATACTTATAAGCACACTGTGTTTACGTGCTAAAACAGAAATTATTTCCCTATTACTAAAACCGACTCTGAAATATGATTTTACTAGCTCATCTACACCATGAATGTTGTAGAAGCAGCCATGCACTAGACATCACTAGAAATGACAGCTTTATTCTCCACTTCTTAAAACACTATTTCAACCTTTTTCTTGAAAAACTTTTTTCTATTTTCCTGAACACCGACAGGTAAAAAAAAGAAAAAAAAAACAACCACATTGGCCTCAACAAATAAATACAAAGTAAAACATATTTCAAAACATATAAATTGCATCATTAACAATTATTGTTTTTTTTTAATCGACTTTTTAAAAAAAATACTATTTCGACTTTATTCTCGAAATGTAAAAACTTTTTTTTAAAATTCCTTCTACTTTTTTATTTTTAAAATGGCCCTAATCCTCCTTCGTGCTGGCCCACACAAACAGAGTGTTTGCCCTACGTTAATTTTTTTTGGGATCTGGTCAACCTATTAAAACAAAAGAAAAACTGAAACTACAGCAGCAGAGCTGTGTATAATTCTGTTTGTGTACTCCGGTCCAGCAGGTGTCAGTGTTGCTCATTGTTCTCACTTTGTGCCTGTGGCTTTAAACAGCAGACAGAAAGCTGACGCTTCCTGAAGCTGAGGGTGAAAACACACGAAGGCTGCTGTCAGTGTTTTGACACATTTTAGAGCGAAACGGTTCTATATATATATTATACACATACATACACTGTTATTTGCAGTAAGCTTAATCTGTGTGAGACAAACAGAGCCTGGCTTTGCTGTCTGTGCAGAAAGGTGAACATTTAAGAATCAGGTGAGTGATTCTCTCCAGCAGTGACACAATGGGATGATCTGACTTACACTGAGCTCCCTCTTGTCTTTGGTTCAGCTCTGGCTGTGGAAATGAAACAGGAGTACCAGGATGTCATCCTGCAGGCCTGTGGAGCTTCATCTCTGCGAGTCGGTGCTAAGATCCAGACCCTGTGGAGTGGTTATGGGGTGATAGTCCGGTTGCACCTGGAGGGGTGCGACCGGCCCTCCGTGGTCATAAAACACGTCAAGTTTCCAGAAGAGGCCGAGCACCCCAGCGGCTGGAACACAGATCGATCCCACAGACGCAAAGTAAGATCCTACCAGGTGGAGACTCACTGGTACCAAAACTATTCCACCAATCAGAGCTGTCGCATCCCTGCCTGCCTGGCTGCCTGTTCCCATGGAGATGAGATGCTGATTGTTCTGGAGGATCTGGATGTGGCCGGTTATGATCAGAGGAGGTACAAGCTTAGAAGATCTTATATGGAAAAAGAGCCATTTGTAGCTTTGCAAAGCCTGTGGCATAAAATAAGACCACTAGATAACACAGCTCGAGTTATGCTCTTTGAAATCACAAATGTTGGCAAAACATAGAGCTAACACTTTAGAAATCTTGAAGCCATGAGTGAAAACCTTTCTTCACCTGACTGAGTCTTTAACAAGCCACGAAAAGCCAGTGAAATTTTCATCTTCAATTTTTTAAAAGTTCCCTCTTTCTTCTTCTTTCGGCTGTTCCTGTTAGGGGTCACCACATCCGATCATCTGCCTCCATCTCATCCTATCCCTTGCATCCTCTTCCCTCACACCAACCCTCTGTATGTTCCCTTCTTGGAAAAATGTGGTTTTTAAGTCACTGTAGCTTCTCATTAATGTTTGACCTTGCAGAGTGTAAAAAGCCTGCAGATTTTTTAAGGGGAGGGACTATGATCACGTAACATTTCTGAAGACAGGGTGCAGCCACATCCAAACAAATCTGCACATGGTTATTAAAGGAGGTTCAGCCGTCACTTTTTCATTTAGGATCAAAGCTTTGGATTATCAACCCTATTTTGCTTTTCTCACTCACCTCCTTCCTCCTCTGTGCTGTTTTGTGTGTCATTTAGCCTTTCTTTCCTTCTGTGTCGAATAGGGCTATGCTGTACGCTTCTATTTCCTCTTTATGACACGCCTGTCAGAGTGTAATGTGGAAACTGAAAGCTCGCATGTAGAAAAGTATTTACTTCTAAAGAGCCAGGCTCTCTTTTAATTTTTCAAAGTGGTCTTGAGCAATGGTTCTCAAGGCTTTTTGAAGCTCTTTCAAAGTTTCTCTTAGGACATTGGCTGCTTTTTTACTCATTTTTAGCCCGGTCCTTGCACCCGACCATTGTCAAAGCAACATTTTTTATATTCTGTTACGCCACCTAACACTCACCTATGAAAAAGGCACCCAGCAGAACCAGTACTGTGCCTTCATATAACAGAACACTTTGCAAGTAACCAATTAAATTGTATCTTTAGGCACTTTGTTAGCAGCCTGTTGCAAAACACATAATGTGTTTCCATTTCTTTAGTTGTATCTACAATAAAACAGTTTGACAGGCATAAAATAGTATTTTATTTTATATTAGTACATGACTGTGAACAGTATTTCACAGTCATGTCCTCATGAAAAAGAAAAAAATCCAGCAAAGACCTGACAAAGGAGCCAGAAAGGGTCTCAGTGGAAGCGTGGCTGTCAAGAAGCTATTCTTAAGAAAGGGAAACGGGGAGAAAAGGCCAGGGTATGACAAACTACACAAGAACTGGACTGAAAATCAGTGGCGACAGGTCTTATGGAGTGATGAGTCCAAATTCGAACATTTTGGTTTAAATGATCACTAGTGTGTACAGAGGGAGGAACAACAGTGAGTGTGTATAGCCATCTGTAAAACATGATGGAGGCTCTGTCATGGTTTGGGTTGCATTTCAGCCAGTGGGAATCTTTAGATTTTGATCCACCATGAAAGAGCAGGCCAGCAACAAATCATACAGTTAAGTTTTCCAGGTCCTTTGAAAACACAAAGCAGATTAAAACATGATAAATGACTGTAACTGTAATGACTATTTTTAGGTCATTTGACGGAACAACCAGTGAGCTAATGCCAAGGCGAGGTGTCAGTTGCCATGACCATGTAGTCATAAAACTTATAAAATCAAACACTTTTGTTTGCTGAACCAGATAAATTTGTCCTGCATATGGCTAATTAAAAATCTCCTTTACCTTTTAGTGGATTTTTAATTCTTATTAGTTTGTGCTTTACAGTCAACCAATGACAAGAAAACTTAACTCTTTCAGAACTATACACTCTACAACAACCTGTGTTTTTAAATGGATTTTCAGCTGGCTGAGTTGCTATGTTATTGACATTCTGGTACAAATTTTTTTTTTTTTTTTTTTTAGGACCAGCGTTAAGGACAGAGAGATAAAAGCTTGCCTGAGCTGGCTCGCCCACTTCCACGCTCTCTTCTTGGGTGTGGCACCAGAGGGTCTGTGGCCTGTCGGGACCTACTGGCACCTGGAGACCCGGCCAGACGAGCTGAAGGCCATGGATGATGCTGAGCTCAGAGCAGCAGCAGGTGAAATCGACAGGATACTCAACGAGTGTCGCTTCAAGACTATCGTTCACGGAGACGCCAAGTTAGCTAATTTCTGTTTTTCCCCGAGTGGACTGGATGTGGCAGCTGTCGACTTTCAGTATGTTGGCGGGGGCTGCGGGATGAAAGATGTTGTGTATTTTCTAGGAAGCTGCATGGAGGAGAGGGAGTGTGAAAAGAGGGTACCAGGACTGTTGGACTACTACTTCAGAGAACTGAAACTATCACTAAAAGAAGATGTGGACTTTGATGCCCTTGAGAGAGAGTGGAGGGAGATGTTTGCATTTGCATGGACAGATTTTCATCGCTTTTTGCTGGGATGGATGCCGGGACACTGGAAGATCAACCGCTACAGCAAACAGCTGACGAAGGAGGTTCTGCACAAGCTGAGAAAGTAATCAGTGGTTGTCATGCAGCAAGCCTCTCTAGTGTATTCATATCAGTGAAAACAACCGGGAAATCTGTAGACCAAGTTAACCACTCCCAAGTCATTTCCCCTACTGTGTGTAATCCAGTAAGCTTAAAAAGTCATCTATGGAAAAGTAAAAGTTGTTGAAAAATGTTCAGGCAGTTTTACTTTTCTGTGTAGCCTGCTGCAGCTCTTTAGACCTAAAGACCATGATCTCTTCTACTCAAAAGGGTCAAATGAGAATTGAATGTCTGTATCAAAATAAAAATAAACCCAGATCTCAGTCATGGATAAGGGACTGCAGTAGTTCTATTATTTATTAGTTCAATTTTTATATATATATATATATATATATATATATATATAGATAGATAGATAGATAGATAGATAATATCTACATACATAATTCAATGGAATATTAAAAGCCGGAGGGCCCATCAAAAGGATGAATTAGTACATTAAAAATAAAACCAGATATGATACAAGAAAAGGCTTAACCCTGTTCTGGCTTTTTACCT
>VUQH01043952.1:0-14607 GCA_015106775.1 Etroplus canarensis | reverse complement strand
CCTCTCCTGTGGAACCAGCTCCCAGTTTGTATTCAGGAGACAGACACCCTCTCTACATTTAAGATTAGGCTTAAAACTTTCCTTTTTAATAAAGCTTATAATTAGGGTTTAGTTATGCTGCAATAGATTTAAGCTACTGAGAGGCTTCTTATGAGGTGCTTGGTATTTCTTCTTCACCAACCTCTTTTCACTCCCCATGCATTTATTTGCCACTGCTGCATGTCATTAAATGTTGTCTTCTCTCTCCCATAGTCTGTCTCTCTCTTTGTTCTCTTTTCTGTTTCCTCTTTCCCCACAATTTCCCAACCAGTCGCGGAAATGGCTGCCCATCCCTGAGCCTGATTCTCCCTTCTGTTAAAAGTGAGTTTTTCCTTCCCACGGTCGCCGAGTGCTTGCTCACAGAGGATCGTCTGATTGTTTGGGTTTTCACTCCAATACTTTAGAGTCTTTACCTTACAGAGTAAAGCACCTTGAGGCTACCTTTTGTTGTGAATTGGTGTTATATAAATGAAATTGAATTGAATTTAATTGAATTAAAGCAGCAACTCCTCCCTGACCTGTAGTGGGCCCTCCACCCTTTTCTGACTGAAAATTATAGCCTCAGACTTGGAGGTGCTAATTCTCATCCCTGCTGTTTCACGCTCAGCTGCAAAGTGCCCCAGTATGAGCCAGAAGTCATGATTTGAAGCCAAAAGGACTACATGGTCCTCAAAAAGCAGAGAGGTAATCTTGAAGTCTATGACCTGGAAACCCTCTGCCTCTTAGCTTCACCTAGAAATTTTGTCCTTACAAGTTATGTATGAATAAATTCAGTGACAACGGGCAGCCTTGGCAGACTCCAACACCCACTGGGAATGAAGATGAGTTCCTGCCAGCAATGCTAGTCAAGCTCTCAATACGGTCATACCAGGACTAAATAGCCCGCAACAGTGGGCCTGATGCTTGCATACACCTGAAGCACAACAGGACACCCAAAGGTAAGAGGTCGAATGCCTTCTCCAGGGACACAAAACACATGTAGACTGGTTGGATAAACTCTCACACACCCTCAAACATCCGAGAGGATGAAGATCCAGTCCAGTGTTCCATGACCTGGTTCAACTAACAGATGGACTCTCCTTTCAAGCACCTTGGAGTAGACCTTCACAGGGATGCTGAAAGGTGTGATCCCCTAAAGTTGGAGAAAACTCCCCATTCCCCCCCCCCCTTTTTTTTAAGAAATATTACAAATTATACTCATTTTAAATCATCATTTCCTGCAGGATTAATTGAAACAGATTTGAACTTGCCAGGGGTGTGAACTGTAGTTTTCAGCTCTTTCAAGTGGTTGTTTCATGGTAGCACAATCTCAGTATAGTTCATGAAATTGTTCCAAAATCTAATCTACTGGTGACAAATTCTCATTCATGTAAACGCAAACTTTTATGTACTGATTTGCCTCAGTGCGTGTAAATAGTGTTCCCACTTTTCTCTCTGTAAGCATTTAGATTACAGTTTAGCTCCTGCAACAAGCAGGTATTAAAATGAGCTCTTTTGCACAACACTGAATTATGTTGAAAAAAAGCTACCAAAGATAAAGGTGCTGAAAATGTAGGGGAATCAGATAAAAACAAAATACAAAAAATTTCACTGCTTCAAAACTGCACAGCACATAAACACTGTATACTCTATAGATACAAAATGTCTACTTACAGTTTTAGGCCTCCCGAAAAGAGCAAATTTGAATGACTGTAGATGGAAATGACTTGCAGTCTCTGAATATTAGCAACTACTGCATAGCTGTTCTTCCTGATGTTAAACTGTCTTCAGTTGACAAAATTCAAATCAAGGTGAAAGATGACCCTTCAACAAAGGCAGGCTCATAACTGAAATCCTTTAAAGGAACTTTTAGAACTAAATCAGTTACACTAAATTACATGAAGCTTTCCTACTGACATTACTGAGATTAAACAGGAAAAACACGAAATAATATAATCCCACATGAGAAATGACCACTGAAGTTCAGTGGAAAAGACTGTGTCTTCACTCATGTGTGTTTGCTTCCCGTCTTTCTGTTCCCGGCTCTCTTTCATTGGGAGAAATACTGTAACACCACTGTTGACAATGTGAACTTTGTTCTCTTTCAACAGTCAAACCGTGTGATCAGTAAGAAGATCAGCTGCACGAAACAGCCTGTGTGTGTATTTAACAGGCAGGTTGTGTGTGTGTGTGTGTGTGTGTGTGTGTGTGTGTGTCGGGGGTAGGGTGTTGCTGTAGGGTTTGGGGTATTTAAAACATAAATCTAGGGAAATGTATTTACATTTTCTGTTTATCATCCTGCGTGTGAGTGTGTGCTTCAGCTTTCAGTAATGTTTTGATCATTGAACCTTTGACCTTTGCGCCCAGTGAGTCATAAAAAACTAGCAGCACACACACACACACACACACACACACACACAGTTTTTCAGCTGTTCCCACTATGCTTTTAATTGGACATTAGTTTTTAATGTCTCTTGTCTCCTTTCCCATCTCTTCCTTGTATTCTTTCTCTGCCTGAGACTTGTTTGTCTTCACCAATAAAAACCAATACCTTGTTCACTGATGACATTATTGATGAGTTTAAAATAGAACTTACAGTATCAACCTGGACTGTATTGCATTAGCATGACCAGAGGTGAAATACACTGCAATCACTTTGCTATCACCTTAAATCCAGCTTCCCTATCAAACGGTGCAATGAGCATGTGATTTAAATGTAGAAAACAACATTTTTTGAGATAATCAGTGAACTTGTAACCTGCAATTTCTGGGGTACATATGGAACAGTCAAAATGAGCTGTATATACTTCATAGCTTTATTTCCATTTTAAATTAATATTTCAAAATTATATAGTAAACATCACTTATTCAGACACCCAAGGGCAACAGTAGTTGTCTGGAGTCGAGTGTCTCATCGACAGTCAATGTAAAATTGTAAATGGACTGGTATAGCACTTTTCTACTCTGAGTTAGCCTCATTCACGTATACACACAGCACTTCAGTCTGTGCCTTTAAGCACATTTAACTATCACACACATATTCACACTCCGATGGATGCATCGGGAGCAATTTGGGTTTTGGTGTCTTGCCCCAGGACACTTGGGCATGTAGACTGGAGACGCCAGGGATTGAACTGCCAAGCTGATAACAACTCATTATTTAGGTCTTATTTAGTCTACACTAGCCTTTGATTGCTGCATGCAAAGGATGTGTGTTTGTAACATATATGAAGATCCAGAATCTGCAAGAAACAGAAAAGGGTTTTGGTCCTGTATGCTTTCTGGTTTCTGTTTGTTGTCTGTCTGTAGCACAAGTCTGATTGACTGTTTAGCTGTAGCCAAAACTGATTCAGACATAAACAGTCTGTGGAGAGAGCAAAAGAGGTATGGCATTTGCCAGAATGCAATCTCATAGCTATTAGCTTTTTTGTTTTGTTTTTTTAACCAGTTTAAATGTATTTGCATTCCTAAAAAATGACCTGAAGAGAAAGCGGAAATTCTTGGCCTGGATATCTGCTGGCTACACCAGAAGCTCCAAAATATTTCCTGTTGAGGCCAGAGTCCCCAGAAACCAACTAGCAGCTTTCTTATACACAAGTTTTTTTTGTTTGTTTTTTTTTTAAACTGAAGCTCTCAGAGGTAGTGAAAAGGGTCGTTTGGTGTTCATGAAAATACATCACAAAACTGGATGCATACAGCTTGTGACAGTATTTATAAAACTACTTCTAGCAGTAGTTATAAAAAAAAAAACCAATATTATGGAAAGATATTTCCAAGTTCAGTTTCCATTTCTTCTACCCCACAGAACTGTCACACCAACAGACCAGGAGTTCTACAAGTTTTGATGAACGAGTGATTAGAGGGCTTGCAGCTCATCCAACCATATCTTTACGGACCTTGCCTTGTGCACTGGGGCACAGTTGTGTTGGAACAGAAGAGGGCCTCCTCCAAACTGTTCCCACAAAGTTAAAAAGCATAAAATTGTCCAAAATGCCTTGGTAAGCTGAAGCATTAAGCTTTCCCCTCACTGGAATTAAGGGGCCAGGCCAAATCTGGAAAAACAACATCATAGAATCATTCCTCCTCCATCAAACTTTACAATTGGCACAAAGCAGTCAGACAGGTAATGTTCTTGTAGCATTCACCAAACTCATGACTCATCCATCTGACTGCCAGATGGAGAAGGGTAATTTGTCATTCAATGACCCACTCTGCAGGCTTCCATTTTGTAACAGAGCTGCTGTTTTTTCTTAACACTTCCACTTTGCAATAATGCCACTTACAGTTTATGGTGGAATATCTAGGAGGGAAGAAATTTCATCAACTGACTTGTTGCAGTGGTGGCATCCTATTACAGTACTACATTGTAAGTAAGTGAGCTCTTTAGAATGACCTATTCTTTCATAAATGTGTGTAAAGGCAGACTGCTTGGCTAAGTGTTTAAATTTTATACACCTCTGGCTATAGGATTGAATGAAACACCTGAAATAAATGATAAGAGGTTGACCCAATGCCTTTGTCCATACAGTGCAGTTTCTTATCCAAAAGTGAGGTGGCATTTCTTGATAATAGCTGTATTTGCCAGTTTTAGGAAGGTTTAGTCTTTTATGTCGCATCAAAAACAGAGATAAAATAAAAAAGATATGTTCTTTTAATCTCAGTCAGCACTGCTATGTGACATGAAGGAAATTAATGAACTGTAAATTTGTGGATTCTTTTCTTGTTTGGCTCACGGGCCACACAAATTGTCACCAAAGGCAACTGGTGGCCAGTGGTAGAACTAACCAAAAGCAGGTTTTTGTTTTGTTTCTTAACCAAAGAAACCTAAAGACTTATACATAGCAGAGCAGATGCATCTTTGTCCTCCGTGCAGCTTTACACACAGATATCAGTGTTCCTGCCAGGTGGAGATATTTAAACACACCGGTGCTTTCCTGCTTTTGGGTGATAAAATCAGAGATGCAATCTGACTGAGACCATTGAGAACTGCTGGTTAACCTTGTGATGCTGTCATCAAGATCAGTGAAATTGATTCGCTTTGTTGTGCTTCTGACTGATCAGGTGATAATGGCCTTACTTTCAAAGGGGTGTGTGTGATTAATGCACAGGGTTTTTTGATAACTCGCTTACATTGCCTGTTGATGAATTTGTAGATGCTGGACTTCTCTATGTTTCTAAATATATCTGTAAGTCTCAAATGTGTGTATGTGTGTCTAACCTCTGACTAATCAGTGCATACATTTAATTCTTTTTGTGGGGGCTTTTGAGAGAAAGACAGAGACTGAAGCACTTTTGAAGTCAAAGTGCAACATTCAAATTTTTCTGCTGGCTTCATGTACACTTTATGTCAGTATGTACGCATACATGTTTAATTAAATTAGATGAATGAAAAGGAAAATACAGAAAACACACAAAGAAAACAAAAGTGGCATTCATTATTTAGATAAGACTGATAAAACATTTAAGTGGCTCTTGTGAAAAGAGGGAATGAAACTCTGGTTTAAAATATCTTGAAAAATCTCCTCAGAGTAACCATAACCTTGGCTAAATGTTTCCTCCCTCAACATCCGGAAAGAATTTTGGATCATTTTGCCATTTCCTCTAGTCTGAGACAAACAACAACATAGAAGAAAAAGATTGTTTTTTGTGTTTTTTAAAGCACCAGTGTTTCTGCCAAGCTAACAAGCACAAGCTTGTTTCTCTCTCATTATCTCTTGTTTTTCTTGCTGACTAAGTGAGCATATATCATATTTTGAAATTACAGAAAATGTACGCAAGCAAGAAACTACACCAAACTTGTTTTAACAAATGTAACCACCAGAAACAGGTTGGGAGCTGCTAGATCTGGGGTTTGTGTGTTAATGAAGGATTATGTGACAGCAGTGCTTTTGAGGTGGTGAAGAACTTGTTCTCATTGTTAATATCAGCACGCAGGGTGTTTCCCCACATTTTTATTCCTGCCTACTTTTGATGCCAGCCTCCAGTAAAGTTTCCTTTTTGTTGCCAGCATTCACAGTCAGAAATTCTGCCTCACCTCTTTGTCTTTTTGATGGTCATGGTATGAGGCAGCATCCTCTTTGATGAGTTATTTGTGTGCATCTGTTTGTGTGGGTGGGGGATTGTGTGTGGGAATGAATCCTGTGTTTCACTGATTGTACAGTGAGATGAAACCAAGTCAACACTTTCTGTCTGTCTCATGGTGTTTAGGCCAGAAATAAGGACACTTTGACTAACACATAAAAACCCCTTTTGATTTCTCGTGGATGCCAATTGTCAAAAGTTGAAATCTGTATCTATTCTCATTTTTTATGACTTGAGTTTTATGTCAGATGTTTGCTTGTGTGTAAAGATTTTCTAGTGGGCATGTAGCTTTTCAGTAAATAGGGTTGAAACCCTGGTAACAACTGTTTGCAGTAGGATGGCAAAAACTGATCTGTGCATAGATAGATGTTGCTGTCAGGTCAGACTCTTACAAAGTATACATCAAATTTTTGCAACAAAGGAATTAAATGTATCTGTCTTTGTTTTTTTTAAACAAATAATAAATAAATTAATTAAACTTTTAAACTACTTAAAGTTATGGACATATAAACACAGACACTAAGGTGATGATTTGGAAATACTTAAAGTCAGCGTTGAGGGAAATGTCTGTGACGTCAGTTCAAATTTTATTTTAGAATTATTTTTCAACCATGACTAGACTTCGACACAAATCTGCTGGCTGACATTTATTCTACATTGGAGCATTTGCTGTGTTCCTACAGTGCCATTATTCTTTCATTTCCCTTTATTTAACCGGGATATACCTTGGATATCACTACATTAAATCAGATCCATCAATTACATCAGTACATTATGAAGCAACCTTTCAAAGGAGTGTAGCTGGTAATAATTTAAGCTGAGGCAGAGAAAGGTATTGATATAAAGTGGAAGTTTGCCAAGTATCATGTTATAGATACAAATTACACCAGTGCTGGTCAACTCACTAAATGATAAAGAATGCAGTGGTGAATTAGAGACTTTGTTTTTAATAAAATGCAGAGATGCACAGCGCATTGAATAAAAATGTTTTTCATATACAGTATATCATCATAATATATGGGTTTCACTTTCTGAAATGAGTGACAAAAAATATTGAACTTTTTCATGATATTCTAATTTTTTGAGATGTATCACAGACAGAAAAGTACCTTCCATGAGTTTATTAATTTAAAAAAATGAAAGCAGTTAGTGGACATGGGGGGGTGGGGATTAAAGTTTTGTTTTGTTGGCTCAAGTGCAATGCTATTTCTTGATTGCTGTTTTTAGTGTAAGAAGCACCTTCTACCGTCACTATAGTGGGTGAATACCTGTAGGTAATTTGGCCGAGATTTTATATCAGATGCTCTTCATAATGCAAACCCTCCAAAAGCGACCACACTATCAAGGTGATGCATGTAAAAAAAAAAAAAAATTACACAACAAAAAAAAATGGACAATATTTTTTGGGGTGAGGTTGGATGAGTTGTCTCTAAAACGAGTGTGTCGTGATTCCGGCAGATCAGTTGATCCCACATCAGCTGATGCCTCAGCAGTGCCTGCCCTGTCATATTACCAACAGACATCAGTTAAAATCTATAGAAGTGAAAACTCTCTCTCATTACATCTCAAATACTGTTTTGTTCCAGAAAGGCTCTCTCATTACCCGTTTGCATCCATCCTGTATATTAGTCTCATCATTGTGGCTGCAGTTGCTGAAAGAAGAAGAAAATGATGATGATTGTGCCTGCAGTTGGTTATTGTCTCTGGAAACTAGCTTGCCTCAGAGCCATTGGAATCAATAGTATGTCATTTTCATGGGTGTGTCCATGTCCCATTAGTCTGCAGAGTGTCAAGCTTTCATCAGTAGTGGAACTTTGGCCAGTGGATCAAGATTAGTTTTTCCTAAGGATTCTTCAACATTGTGACATAGGGCTGTTCAGGACTGGCAGAGAGAGTCTGCTCTTGTTATAGACATGCACTGATATGTTGAAACAGAAATTGCATTAGCAAGTGAACCCACAAATTACGTTGCGATTTATCATCCTAACATAAGTTTTCTCCTACTAATCACCTTGGCTAACCTCTATGATGGAGCACAGTTAAGAGTGTAGCGTGAAGAAACTTTTAATAACTTCTTTAGCATGTTAGCAATGAAAGCCTCTGATGATGAAGAGAGGCTGTCCAGTTTTATAGAACAGATTATCTCAACAGGTGCCGGCTCCATCGCCTGTGCTTGCCTTTCTGTAAAAGTCACATACGCCACTGGCTAAGCGTATATACCCTTCTGCATGAGCAACTGGCAAATCTCAAAAAGGCAGACTATTGAAACCAAGCTCCTCCTTGCATGCTGTCTGTGACTTAATCTGTGTAATATCTGCTGTTTTTGCTAAAAATGCACACAAAATATGGGAATGATTTGTATCTTATGTGCACGAAGTAGCATGTTTAATTTTGTAAAAGCCGGCCTAGAAATATTTTTATCCTTTATTTCCACTGACACTCTGTACTAAACATAATCTGTTGTTTGATATGTAGAGAGTGTTGTTTATTCTCCCACAGGACTTACAGCACATCACCTCCTCCCAATTAAATAACCTAAAAATAAACCCCAAAAAACATGAATTAGTATTGTGTTTCTAACCCAGTTTTATTAAAATTCAAAAAAGAAATGAAGCTGGAGTTTCTCCCTACCTAATTATTTCCATTTTTGTATAAAAAGAAAGAAGAGGTTTCAGAGGGAACAGATGAGACTATTGTTAATTCATTGGAAAATAGACATCACAAGTCTGATTATATAAAATGTATGTGCTTGGAATTTCAACTCTGTCTGTTTAGTAATGTTATATTTTCCGAATTTATCCACCTATAATAACTATTTATGTGCAGAGGGCCACAGTATACTGCTGGGAAAGTTGCAGGTTTCAGCTTTAAAGTGCAAATAAGTTCCTTAATATTTATCAGCTTTACTGTGCCTCTTAAGATTCATTTTATTATGGGACAGTAGCAGAAGAGTTTTATGACAGTAAAATTCATAAGCTACCACTTTGATCTGAATCAATTCATCATTTTGTTCATTTTTTCATGCAAAATTCAAAATGAAGGCAGTTCACTCTGGGGAAACACACAAACACAGCAAGAAGGTACATTAAAGTCCAGTCAAAGTAAAATAATTAAAAAACAAAACAAGGAACATTCTAAAAGAAACTCGTGATGAATACAGGTAAGCAAATAGATGGATTGACAAAATAGAAGGGGTGCTTTTTATTATGCTGTTTTATGCTTCCTCACGTCCTCTCTCTTCCATGACACCAAAGTGGTTAATATTAATTATCATAATGACTGATGAGTAATTGCCAGCCATTATTCATCAATCATGCATGCGAATATTCATACAGTTAAAAGAGAGAGGTGCTAAATATTTAATAATGCCCAATACTGTAATGATGTTTTACCATGACCTCCATTATCCACAGACCAATTTAAGTAATTTACATTCAACCATCCATTTTCTCAATTCATTTTTTCCACCATAATTAGTTTACATCTCTCAGTATGATGTGTTTTCATAAGACAAAATCTCAACTGTGCCTGGATTGCGTGCTTCTTATTGAAAGTTCAAAGTGTTTTGCTCCTCAGTTTAAGTGTATCTTATTTGAACTGAGCAGCTAAGGTTTTCACTACAGAGTGGAGTTGGTTTCATTTAAGTATTAGAATCAATTTGTTTCTGACAGAAAATACCTTGCTCCATCACAGTCCATTATTAAAAGATGGAAAGATACAGTTCTCTCACTACTCCATCTCCTAATTAGCACACACAGTTGGCAGGAGGTTTGTCAGATGTTCTTTCACAGGCTGCAGGGACAGAACAGGCGCCTGCATGGTGAGATATGTCCAAATGAAATCAGACTGTTAGAGCAAAGACTTTAAAGTGGGCACAGGTCAAGCCATGTTGCACTTAAGTTACAACCTTTAAGCCTTGCAGTTTTTCAGATGAGTACCTGAGGCTGGCTCCAAAAGTCTGTTGCTCCCGATAAACTCCAGTCTTAAATTGCTCAACTTTACGGCAGATGTAAACATGTTTGCACCCTGGTGCAAAAACAGTTTTAGTCTCTACAGCTCATTTCACCTTTTGCCACAACTGTAGGGAGGGTAATGTTTTGTTTTGTTCTTATTAGCTCAACATTTTAAATTCTGTTAAGTTGCCAAAATTTCCGTTAGCAGCCTGGCCTCTTTGACTTACAGAAGGGTGATTGATTGGAGTCACTGAACAGGACCTTTTGACTGTGTTGTTTGTGCATTTTGGAGCATTTTAATGCAATGTTTTGCCAAAAAATGCATGTTAGGTTAATGGGACACTAATACTGGCCATAGATGAGAGACAAATAATATGCTTAAAGAGTATAGAATAAAGCAGTATATCTTTGCATGGTTATTAGAGGCTTCTACTCTAAAGTGCTTTAAGGGATCAGTAGGGATGTATGAGATAGTAGATTAGACTTTTAAACATTGCTGTTCTTGTCTAGTCAGCACCAGAAACTCTTTACAGTTAAAGTAAAAAAACATCTCTAGTGGTCAGTATGATGAGAAAAGCTCTCTCTATATGCCAGTCCAAATGATATGGCTTACTGTTTGTTTAATGCCTCTTTTTATTTGTTAGTTAGCACAGAGGCAGTTACAGGTACCAAATTCTGTGCAGCATACCCATACTGCTGATGGATGAGCCTCACTGATGATACAGTACGTTTTCAAATCATATCAAATACGGTCACAATTTCTCGCTTGAACTAAAGCAAAGGTGGCCTTGACATGATGCTTCAAAATTTGTGTCCTCAGACCAATGGTTGACATCACATCCATCTTTTATATACAGGCTCTATATAGTTAATCTATATTTAAGTGCAGCAGAAAGTATCATCAGCTATGAGATGAAAGCAGAGAGGTTTTGAGAATATGAAAGGTCCACTTTCTGAGATGACAGGATGTGACAGGTCCTTTCATAACAGAATAAAACATTCGATATATATATTATCTTTATATTGATAATGGTATTAGTGTTGTTTAACATTCCTGTGAATTTGCTCTAACAAGCTCCAGTAGAGCTGTCACTACAGACCTACTGTGTGTGAGAGAGCCAGGGTGTTCACATGCTGGGGGATGAGCGTAGAACACAGAGTGACGCTGACGAAAATGAAAAGGAAAGAGAAAACTAACATGTTAACTGTTTCTTTTTAATACATTATTTATGATGGAGTGCCCTTTCCTCTGTCTGTGCCTAAAATGCTTTGTGTGTGTGAATATATGGAGGTTTCAAGAAACCAGCTCCAACTTTCTCACCCTCCGCTCTTGTTTTTATTCCAGTTGTCATAGCAACCTCTTGGCCTTTTTAGCATAAGTTGCATCGGGGGTCTCCAATGATGCTCATTGCCATAGTTACTGGAGCTTTGTCAATGAGATTCAAAGCTTGGGGCATTATGTAAGATGTGTGACATTTACCTTTGTTCACACTGCTAGAGTGTGCATTCACTAATATATTGATGGGTATTGATGCAAACAAAGGAGAGGAAGGGAGGAAATAACAGCAACCTCACTGATTCCAAATACCAAGAATATAGCCACTGTCAGGAAATGCCTGAAGGGCTCAAGATGGATTTATACTTCTGCATCAAGGTGTTATGGTCGTCTCTTTCTGTGGAAGCCTCCAGCACTAGAACTGATTTACAATGAAGTACAGGATTTAACTTGGGGATTGTCACATTACCACAATATTTTTACTTTTGAAATCCTACACCCAAAGTAACTGTAGTTACACTATAAAATGCACTTTTGCATCACAGAAAATGAAGCAGTTTACTGAGTCTTCTCCATAAGGTTCATAAATGACTTCACAGCACAAATGTCACTGAGAGATTTTGCCATATCTGCCTGGTGGTATCTCTGTGGGCACTATTTCAATGAGCAGGATTTTTTCACCAACATGATGCAGTGCCTTCGTTTCTTAGCTTTCAGATATACTGATTTAGTGTGGACAGTCATTTTTAACACATTCTCCAGCTGGCTGTCTGGATACTTTTCTGTCACACTTTGTATATTTTAAATACAACTTTAATAAAGCCAGTGGAAGATCAGATAATGTTTTACCTCCACAGAACAGTCTCAGTTGTGTGTGGTTTTTCATCTCAGTGTTATCACCAAACTGTGATTACAGTTTTGAGGCAGTGAACATCAGGTCCTGTGATACTGCAGAGGTTTAAATTGCTTCTGCATTGTGTGTTACAAACACTGTGTTGAAGCAGGGAAACATACTGAGTTCTGTTTGCTTGTTGCCAACCATCAATCATGTAAGTAAAAAGAAATACGGAAAGAAAAAAATGCAGTAGTATGTTTATGTAAAGAGAAATTAAAGGAAAAAACTGAACCCATGGCCACTATAGTAAGGAGATCTGGTGGCTCAGTCATGCTGTGGGTGGGATTTTACTGGCATGGTATAAAAGTGATGTGACTCATATTCTGTGGCCTTTACAGACACCAACTGAACACATATAGCAATGCTCTCCACCACAATGACTAAAACATCAAATGAGAAATTTGGTGGCCAGACATCTTATAAACCCTGTCACCTGTGCAAAGAGATTACTCAGATTTTGATAACTATGCTCTGACTTCTCCTTCTAGTTATAACCTTTATTATAAATTCCTTTTCTATGATAAGAAGAATGCCCAAAATTACATCACCAAGCACTGCTTTGGAGACAGTCACTCATCAAAGCCAGACTTTTATCTGTTTTAATTTAGGCCAATGCAACTTTGCTTTATTATTTTCATACACTGATCAAACGTCTCGCCCATCCTCAACTTGTTAATTTATCCAGCAGCTGACATTTTAACAGCTGCGAACAGATGAAATCACATCACTCAAATCATCTAACCATCATTTTACCTGTTAGTACAGAAGATATATAATCACAATTGTTTATGTTTCTGATACATGTACATCCAGTGGCCACTTTATAAGGTACATGTGTAAAACCAAAATAATTTTTCAACCATTAGTTCTACATTTGCAGTGGTAATGCTGAGTTTTACTGAATGGACACAAGGATACTAAGTACCACAGTACCACATCACCACTCATTATGACCTTAAATGAATACTTGGGCCACACTCCTTAATCACTGAATGCAGGTGTTTTATTCAATCCCATTACTGCAGGTGTATAAAACCAAGCACCTATTCACGCTGTCTTTTCAAGCATTTGTGAAAGAATGGGTCATTCTAAAGTATGTTAGCTGTAATAAGATGGCACAGCTGCAACAAATCAGTTCAGGAAATTTCTTCCCTCCTGGATATTCCATTATCAAAGTGATATTATTGCAATGTGGAAGCATTTAGGAACCAATGCAACTCAGCCACAAAGTGGCAGACCATGGTTACAGAGTGGGGTTGTTGAGTGCTGAGGTGCACAGTGCAGAAAAACTGCCAACGCTGATTAACATTAACACAACTGTGTGCGGAGAGCTTAATGACCAGGGTTTTTACATAACAGTGCAGCAAGTACAATACCTAGTGTTGGGTAGAGATAGATAGATAGAACTTTATTAATCCCTCGGGTAGGTTCCTCCGGGAAACTCAGTTTCCAGTAGCAGAACACCAACAGTAATTTACACAGTAAGCAGTTAGAATATGAATATATAATATATATATATATATATATGTAGAAATAAAGGGGAGAAAGAGAATATGAATATAAGCATAAATAGCATAAATATAGCATATACATATACACATATATATGTGTATACATATATAAATACAGCATACATAAGTAAGCACTAAATATACTCATTATGAGATGTAGTGGCCAAATGTCTATTGCACAGTGTTTTGACTATTGTCAGTCTATTGCACAGTGATTAGTTCTTATTTAGTGTTTGGTTGGGCAGACACTACTGCTTAGTTGTCCCCACCCTCCTTTGTCTTCCTGTTTCCCCTCCCCCTCCCCTCCAGCGAGGAGTTAAACAGTTTGATGGCGTGTGGGACAAAGGAGTTTTTAAGTCTGTTGGTCCTAGACTTGGGGAGAAACAACCTGTCGCTGAGCAGACTCCTCTGGTTATTTATGACCATATGCAGAGGATGCCCAACATTGTCCATAATGTCTAGCAGTTTTTTTAGTGTCCTCTTCTCTGCCACTGTCACCAGAGTGTCCAGCTTTAAGCTGACCACAGAGCCAGCCTTCCTGATTAGTTTTTCCAGCCTGGATGAGTCCTTCTTTGCTGTGCTGCTCCCCCAGCAAACCACAGCATAGAAAAGTACACCAGCAACCACCGACTGGTAAAACATCCACAGGAGCTTCCTGCAGATGTTGAAAGACCTCAGCCTCCTGAGGAAATACAGTCTGCTTTGGCCTTTTTTATACAGGTGCTGCGTGTTATATGACCAGTCCAGTTTGTTGTCCACCCACAGCCCGAGGTACTTGTACATGTTGACCACCTCCACCTCCTCTCCCTCTATCTGAACTGGCAGTGGGCCTGGTCTGGACCTCCCGAAGTCCACAACCAGTTCCTTGGTCTT
>VUQH01043949.1:0-10989 GCA_015106775.1 Etroplus canarensis | reverse complement strand
AATCCACCTCCAATGTTCCTGGCCTTGCTTCCCCTCCACCTGGTTTCTTGCACACACAATATATCTACCTTCCTTCTCTCCATCATATCAGCCAGCTCTCTCCCTTTGCCAGTCATAGTCCCTACATTTAAAGTCCCTACTCTCACCTCCACCCTCCTACCTTTCCTTCTCTCTCTCTGCCTCCTGACACGCTTTCCCCCCCTCCCCCTCCTTGGTCTTCGGCCAACAGTAGCATAGTTTCCACCGGCACCCTGTTGGCTAACGGCACCGGAGGCGGTCGTTGTTAACCCGGGCTGCGACCGATCCGGTATGGAAGTCGTGTTATGAATCCGCATATTTGATTTGGCACAGTTTTTTACGCCCTTTTTATGCCCTTCCTGACGCAACTCTCACCATTTACCCGGGCTTGGGACCGGCACTAGGACTACACTGGCTTGTGGGCCCCTGTGGCTGGTTTGCCACAGTGTGATCCTAAGCACAGTGATCCTAAGCACACCAGCAGTCATGTGAAAAATTTCTTTTTCACATGACTGTATTTAGTGTTTGTAACCTTCAGGCTGATTCAGGTATCTTATTTTTAGTTTCTTTTCTTTTAGTTTCTTTGCTGAACAAAGAAGCTGTTTGAATTTGATCAGTCTAATATAGAACACACTTTCACTTTGATCAAAATTATTAACATGCATGCACACCATTGATTACATAAAGATCTTTACACAAAATACTCTGATTTCATCTACTGATGTGTTCATTGTCTCCCTGACAAAAAGAGGCATGGAAATGTTAATGCTTTTATGTAATATATGAAAGGCAAACAGTGGAGAGAATAAACAATTCCAGACAGAAGTGCAAGAGACGCATCATTTCAGAGGCACTAAGCGAGACGGGATTCAATTTTGTCTTGCTTGGTAGAGCGTGTCCCTCTCGTCTGTCACTTCCGCTTTATACCAGCAGTTTCTTAGCCAAAAGATGCCATCATCACCACTCTCTCCTGTTCCTTTCACATACCACACATCTTGACATCGTTAAGTCAGCATAGTTGACACTGATTATTGTCCTTTTGATGGAAGGCTACTGTGCAGCCACTGTCCTACTGTTGCTGTCCAACTGGAGTAGCTGAACACATGGCTTGGACGTTCACTGAAACCAAGGGCAAAAAACACAAATAAATGTGTTGGTAGTTTGGAGGCCAAATTCTTAGTTCAAATAGGAGAGTGTGCTGGCACCTCAATCAGTCTGGATTGTGGAGGGTGAAAATTTGCTCAGTGACATTGAACGGTGGCTGGCTTGCAATAATCTTGGGTGACAATGCTTAGATATATGATAGATAGTGTTTTGTTAGTGTTCCCCTGCCAGCCACTTCTCCACCTCCCCCTGAAAAAACAAAAATTGAAAAATAGGGAATAAAAGGCAAATAAAGACAGGGCACATGTTGACAATGCATTAAGTCAAATGGGGTTTTAACTTTGACTAAAGACTTATTAATGGCAACTACCAACCACCACTGAAACATTACAGCAATGCAGCCCAAAGAAACAAATGATGCTTAAGGTATAATGCAATGTATCACGGCTTGGCCTTCAAACTAACTTGTCCAAAAATTTATTAATAAATAACTTCCTGTATCAGTGAAAAAAGAATCAAAATCTGGGTGAGTTCAACTCCATCTTATTAATTTTTCACACAGCCTGTTAGAACATATTTTTGTGAAACGATTAGAGGAGAAGCATAAGAAAATACTGAAAGTTTTTTTTATCTTTAGGCCACAGGGCCGGTATTGAACACGTACACACACATATCCACATCCAAGTTCACATCCTATAATGCAGCTTTTGCATAAGCCATTCCTGTTTCAACAGTTTGACAAATAGATGGTTTATAAAATATCTGTAAGTCAATAGACAAACAGATATTTTATAAAAGTCTGCCGTTCTGTTATTAAATTTTGTTTAGTCAATATAAATTACAGTAGAGGTATTGAAGACATATCCCTTCCTTTGTTATCACAGTCTATATTGTACTGCATGTGGTGGTCACATATAACTTTCAAAGGGTTTAAGGTAATGTGCATGGTTAGAACAACTTTTCTGAATCAGCTGCCAGGTATTTAGTGAATCAGCTGCCAGGTATTTAGTAAAATCACCCGAATTCAGCTGCTCGATAACTATTGAGGGTAACACACCTAAAACTGATATTGTTTCTAAAATAATAAATCAAGTTAAAATGAAAAAAAAAACAAAATAAAGTATTGTACCTCATCTTGGCTTTACAGAGCTTTACAGTTTTAGCTCTTTGTTATAGCTCAAAATTGTATTGCTTTGGTTCACTCTCACCAAACCCGTAGCGTAATGTTCCAGCCACAGCAGGCAGCCTTTTTTTTGTGCTGAAAGGGCTCCTATCACTCCTTGTACATTACCTGCTTAGCAACAATTAGCAGTTGTAAAAAGAGTGAGCACAATAAAGCTAAACAGATTTTTCACAGGAGATGGAAGTAAGCAAGGACAAAGTGAATCTACTAACTTGGATTGTATCACCATAAACATGACTGCAAAGTAGAGTGTAGCTCCATAACTGCTTTCTGAAAAGGCTGCCATATCAACTTCCAAAGATGTTGTTTCAGATAGAGTCGTGAAAAATAAAGTACACCCTCTTTCAGTTCTAAGGTTTTACAGTTCAAGATATAATCTGTCGCATCATTGGGTCCTTACCAGGTCTTGAAATTCTTTCTGGACAATGATCCAAAAGTTTTGTGGTTTGTTCAGATGCAACTTTACAAGCTGTGCTGATATGAGAAGACACTTTCTCCTTGTTAATCCTTCCTAAAAATCCAAACTTGCATACTTGCTCAGCCATTTTCTAACTTTAACATGCTAACTGAGGCGTGTAGCTCTTGGGTTTTTTGCAGCATTGCATGGTCTAACACTGGAGTGAATTTGCTGGGATGACCACTTGTGAATGATCTTTTTCACTGTAGAATTAAGCCCTTCACATGCTTTGGTCTTATAACTCCTAGCAACAATTCCTTCTCTAGGATCATTGCTGAAGTCCTTATTTCTTGGCACTGTGTCACAACACATCTGAATGCTCCAGAGCAGCAAACTGCTAAAACTTCTACTTTTATAGAGGGTGTACTTAATTTTACATACTCTGCTTATGCTTTTTGGTTTAGTTTTTGTTAATTAACTGACAGCATAACATGTCCTGTGTTAGTCTGATTCTGATTCTGATTCTTCACATGATGGTGTGTTTACCTAATTTTAAGACCTGCTAAGGACCAGATGATTTGACAAATGATGCCCTGACATGTAAAACTGAAAGAGGGCGAATTTTATTTTTCACACGACTGCAGGTTAAAAGCAAAAAAATTAAAAAAAAAAAAACTAAAAAAAAACCCTAAAAATTAGAGGGGAAAAAAATTAAGATTATCTGAGAACTTTCTCTACTCTTTTATTTGAAACTCCTGCCAGTTTTAGTCTCTTGAGCATTGCTTGCTGTTCCACTGCCCTTTATAAAATATCACTTAAGGGTGCTTTACTGTGTTGAACTACTAGTAGGATCAGATATGAGATCATCTTGGCTTTTAGCTGTCATCTCAGCTCAGCAGTGTAGAAACTGATGTATTTGCTCACAGGATCTGTCCATGGTGCTGGAATGCTTTTATTATGGCATTCTTAGCAAACAGAAGACCTACTGATTGACACTATCACTTCTTCCCTTATGTTTGTTGTGGATGTGTCTAATATCACTTTTTAATGTGTTGTATTTTCTTAGTATTTTCTGTTGTATGAGTTCCAGGAAGAGAAAACAAGACTATCTATACACAGCACCTTTAAGAACAGAAACTGTGTCATCAACACAAGTGGCATCAAGTGAAAGGTATATTAAACAGTTTTATGAAAGCAGGAGAAGAGTGCAACAACATCAGATCCCTCTCTACCAATTAAACAAGCTTGAAAGAACAGAAGTGAGCTAAGAGTAGCAGAATTGTATAACAGTTATTTACCAACCACTCATTAATTAGAAAATGCTGCCCCTTGCTAATAATTGCACACAGGAATGTTGGCCATTGTAAGTATCAGGCTAATTTTCCTTCATCAGAAACTTAGAAAAAGGTCTGGCATCTGGGGTTAATCCTGAGGGAAAGATGCTGCAAAGAATGTTATACTTTTGATGTACAACTCATAACTAAATGTAAGTGTACCTTTTTTATTTATCCCCATTCCATTTTCTACCGCTTATCATGCAGCCATGGAGCCAGCAGTTTAGGCAGACCTCCCTCTCCCCGGCCACCTTCTCCAGCTCCTCTGGGGGAACCCAAGCCAACCAAGACAAGTAATCTCTCCAGCATAACCTGGGTTTTCCCCAAGGCATCCTCCCAGTAGGGCATGCCCAGAACACCTCACCTAGGAGAACCCCTTCTGAATGACTGAGCTCCTTACTCTCTCTCCAAGGGAGACTGCAGACACACTTTGGAGGAAATGCATTTCTGCCGCTTGTATCTGCGATCTCATTCTTTTGGTCACTACCAAGAGCTTGTGACCATAGGTAAGGGTAGGAATGTAGATTGACCAGGAAATGAAAAGCTTGCTTTCACACTCAGCTTTCTCTTCAACACAACAGCCGATCTGCATCCAAATCATTGCAGACACTGCACCAATCCATCTGTCAATCCCTCACTCATGAACAAGACCCTGAGATACTTTGACTCCTCCACTTGGGGCTGCAAACTGCCCCAGTGTAAGCTGAAGATCACATCATCCAAAAAAGTAGAGATGAGATCCTGAGGTCACTATACCTGACATCCTCCACCCCTTTGCTGCATCAAGCAAAATTGTTCATGAAAATTATGAACAGATTTGGTGCCAAAGGGCAGCTCTGGCAGAGTCTAACATGCACTGGGAATGAGTATGACTTATTACTGGCAATGCAAACAAAGCTCTCACAACAGTCATACATGGGCCGATACCCCATACTCTTGAGGCAACCCCCACAGGACACCCTGAGGGACATGGTCCAGTGCCTTCTCCAGGTCCACAAAACACATGTTGGATGGTTGGGTAAACTCCCACAGACCCTTGAATATCCTCCAGAGGATGAAGAGCTGGTCCACTGTTCCATGACCAGGACAAAAACCATATCATCCCTCCTGAAGTCCAAGGTTCAACAAACAGATGGACTTGCCTCTTTAGCACAGTGGCATGGGTGTTCTTTATAAACCATAGCCTGTGCAGTTGAATGACCTGTCTGATGAGTGCGATCCCCCTGAAGTTGGAAAAACACTTTCTAGTCCCTTCTTTCTCAAAGAGGAGAGCCATCACTCCAGTTTGCTGGTTCAAAGGCATGGTCCCTGACTTCCATGCCATATTGCAAAGGCATGTCAATGAAGATAGCCCACCAATGTCTAGAGCCTTAAGAAACTCAGGATGAACATTATTGACTCCAGGGGCTCTGCTACTAAGGAGTTGCATAACTACCCCAGTAACCCCCCAAGTCATTCCCTTCATCACCAGACTCTGCTTAAATAATGACCTTACTTAAAATTAAATAGTACAGTTAACTTCATATAAATTTATCTTTCAACTGGCCAATTCGCTTGTAGCAATAAATGACTTCTATCCAGGGTTTATGTTCAGGGTTGTTATTCAAATGTTAATTAAATCTATGTTAAGGCAGCTATATGGTGAATGGGGCACAAGACCTTGACAAAATTTAGGTAATGTCTATCTCAGCATATAATATATATTGCAAATATAAAAGTTTTTTAGTCAGGAAGCAGAAGTTAAAACCACTTTAACCTATTGTGTACAGGTTGGCATAAATTTATGCTGTGATATGATATACCAAACAGACACCAAGAATGTAAACCATAGCCTGTGCAGTTGGATGACCTTTTTTTTCCCCAAAAATATCTGCACTTCTTTTAAAAACCATCTGCCATGTAGACATTCCCCATTTTGTATCATTATCTGTGATGCAGTCCAATTGTAGCAGTTGTGGTAAAATGTTGACCTATCACCCAAATTACTATTTTTTTCTCATTTCATAAATTTTCATTACAATTTAGCTGCACACCAACTCTAAAACTGCTCCACCTTCATTTTCTTTAAAAAAATCTTGACAGAACAATTATTTAAAAATCTGAATGGCACTTCTGATTATTGGGTGCATAATTGCTTTCCTTTTCTGCCATATTAAAGGCACTTTTTGACAGGAGAGTAATTACCTAATCATTGATAACTTGGTAGAAATTTGAAGATGTGTGTTGTTACAATTATAACTTTCAAAACCATGCTTAATTTTTAAAGGGCATTTCATTATTATCCAAAAATTTTACAAATTATTTTAGCCAATCAACATGTCAAGATTAAGACCAAAAAAAAACAAAAAAAAAAAAACTGAGCCTAGTAAAAATGTATTTAGATAAACATTATTTTTTCAATAATCCTGTTCAAAAAGAAGGCCACACATTCACATTAAGGATATCATAAGGGGATCTGTATCTTCAAAGCACAGCTGAAATGTCACATTCATTGTATGGGTCACTTACTTTTTATTAGTTCAGCATAAAGCAACTGGTTAAAACCAGACCTTCAGTGGGATTGAAGCTGATCCCAGCTGACGCCAGATGTGTTGCAGGTTACCGAACAGATTGCTAGCCAGTCACAGGGTGACACAAAAAGACAGTGACCGTTCATGCGCACATTAACTTGTACTTAGAATTTTAGAATGTGCTTTTATATGGACAGTAGAGAACAGCGAAAAAGGTATGATGTGAATTTTCTGTTCCCACAGCTGGCCAGTAATTACGGATAGAACTATTTGTTGAAGGTTATGTACACCCACTGGCCCCGTCATTCATTTCACCTTGCTAGTACTGGGTTGGACTCCCTTTTGCCTTCAGAACTGCCATAATTCTTTGTGGCACAGATTCAACAAGGTGTTGGAAACATTCCAGATGGTCCATACTGACATGATAGCATCACACTGTTACTGCAGATTTGTCAGCTGCACATCCATGATGCAAATCTCCCATTTCAACATATCCCAAAGGCACTTTAGTGGATTGAGAATTGGTGATTGTGTAGGCTATTTGAGTACAGTAAACTCAGCATCATGTTCAAGAAACTAGTCTGAGCCGATCTGAGCTTTGTGAGGTGGCACCTTTCAGCAGTCATCAGAAGATGAGTACACTTTGGTCAGAAAGTGATGGACATGGACAGCAACAACACTCAGGAAGGCTGCTGCATTTAAATGATGCTTGATTGGTACTAAGGCCCCAAAGTGTGCCAAGAAACTATTCCCCACACATTACACCAGCAGCAGCAGCAGCAGCCCTAAGTGTTGATACAAGTCAGGATGGATCCATCCTTTCATTTTGTTTATGCCAAATTCTGACCCTTCCATCTGAATGTCACAGCACAAATTTAGACTGATCAGACCAGGCAACATTTTTCCAATCTTCTGTTTGTCCAATTTTGAGGAGCCTGTGCCTGTTTCCTGTTCTTTGCTGACAGTGGTTATTTGAGTTACTTTTGCCTTCCCATCAGTTTGAAGCAGTTTGCCTGTTCTCCCCTGACCTCTGGCATCAAGAAGGTATTTTGGCCAGATGAATTTTTCGGTTTTTGGATATTTTCTCTTTTTTGGAACATCCTCTTTAAACCCTGCAGATGCTTAAACAGCAGTTTAAGAACCAGTACCAGTTCATCTGATACCAAAAACCATGCCCATTTAAAGTCACTTAACTGACCCCTCGCCATCAGGGATTAATAAAGTATTCTGATTCTGATGCTCGGTTTGAACTTTAGCAGGTCATGTTGAGTATGTCTATATGTCTAAATGCACTGAGCTGCTGCAATGTGACTAGATGATAAGTTATTTGGATTTACAAGCAGTTGAACAGGTATACCTAATAAACTAGATGGCCAGTGTATTGTGTTGTTCTAATTACATATCTTTATTTTTATTTTTTTAGAAATGTTCATTTCAAAATATAGCATACAGCAGAGCTATCATAAAACCAGTGCAGTAACAATATGGATCAAAATAATAAAGACAAGGGCAAGAAATTTTTACAGTTAGTTTTTTGACCTATAGGAGCATGAGTGTAGAGCCTGGAGAACTGACGAGGCAGCAAATAGGAATGATGAAATGGATATACAACTCACATGGAGTAATTTCTAAAAAGGAGAACAGCTCTCAAAGTGCCAAGGTTCTCAACTGACTGGTGATTTTACTCATGAAAAGGCTGCACAAAAACCCAGCTGCTTTGGCAGCACCTATTTTACAGATGCCAGTACAGCGTATTATTAAGAGCAAAAATTATATATGATTTTATTTTTCTGCTGTTTTACTTCAAATTCATTTGCAAATCTATTTAAAAGAGCTTTGCTTACTAAGATGATAATATATTCAGGTTGGTAAAGTAGTAAAATACACTATGATCTATGTATTCAGAGCTTTCTGTATGAGCTTCTTATCATGGCGAGTCACTATGGTTACTGAAAATATAGTCAGAAATAAAGGTTTAAATATTTTTTCCTTTTGTTGAAATATAATTTTACTCAGTATGTTAACATTAAAGTGGCTCCAGTGCCTTAGTGAAGGAGATGCATTTCGTATATGGCCAGATTATCAGCCGTGATATGTTAAATTAAAACTGGAACAAATCAAGTAGGAGTCTCTTTGCTGTTCCATTGAATATTAATTAAGGTAATTAACTGAGGTAAATTGCAATTTGGAATGTAATTGGTGGTGAGATGACATTTGAAGTTCAAACAGGACTGAAATGCAGTCACCCCTAACCATATGCTAATGGAACTTCCCTAATCTTTAGCCTCACATTTGAACAGATTGGATTTTACTGTCCGATTAGTTTTGACCAAATGTCCTTTGGGTCAGCAAAGAACTGAACTTCCCACTGATGAAAATACAGAGGGACTTCTTGGCTGTTAAAATGCAAGAGCAAGTGAACCTAGGCATATACTAAATGTAATTAAATATGTCGGAAGCCAACAGAAAATACCGTTAGGAATAAGTTGAATGAGGGGAAAACTTAGCTCAGGGAGCAAATACACTTGGCTTAGAAATGGGAGCTAAAGACTTTATGCTTACCCACCAGGGGTAAGCTTTTCACTGTTCCCTGACTGAAGAAAATCATGCAGTATGGATCTGTTGTACTGCCAAAACAAAATTTCTCTCCATGTGCTCCAAACACAAGATTGGAGGCCAAAGAAAGGCGTTGATTTTCTGTTCTTTCAGATGCTAAAATGGTCGCAAAGGAATTAAAACTGTTTGATAGATAAAACATCTTCTCCTTAGTAACAAGAGTGAAAATCAAACAACTCTTTTGGTAGCTTGTTGTTGTTTATGAACCTGTATGGTTCATAAAAAGAAGTCATCTTCTTCAACCAAATAATAAGAGAGCTGAAAAACACCGAACATAAAATATCATCCAATACTTCACATAGCGACTTTTAAAATGTGCATTATGAAAACTAAAAACTGCAGCTGAACATTCAAATGTTCTTAGAGTATGTATCATACTGAGCTTTTTTGAACTCAATGCCGGAGTACAATGCTGTGTTTGAAAATAAATGCATCAAGATTATGAGTGCAGCAGCACATATTGCAGCCACAATTGCAGAAACCTCCAGAAACCTTTACAATAAAAGGGTACTTCACTCTGCTCTATTGTGTTCCCACTAATCACATTCATAAAGGCGGCATATCTTAATGAGATGAAAACAACAGATGTGGGTGTTGAACGCCTGTCGGAAACTGTAGGTGTATGTTACCACTGAGGATGCAGTAGTTCCCTTAAGCAGTAACTTCTTGTTCCAATTTTAAAGTTATCTGGAAGTGATTCTTTTGAGCTGGTAATTCAAAGTTTCAAACAACAGAATAATTCTACTTTTGAAAAAAAAAATCTCATTTCTTTAATTATTCATATTAAAATGATATTTTTGGATACTAATCTTGATCAGGCCACCTTTCTCTCTACACAGCTACAATAGCTGATGGTCCAATTGAATATGTACAAATTCCAAGAAAACAAGAAAGCACCCACAATAAACTTAATTCTTACATGACATTTTAACAATATTATTTTCCTTTCTGGGTCGCTTTAAGATCTGCAGCACACTGCTAACATAGACCCTGCTGTAACTACAGCATTTAAATGAACATAAAAGTCCTCCCTGGAGGAGTGAATCTTCACTAGCATGGAACTTCAAAAAACAAAAAACAAACAAAATATCTTTTAGTCCATTTTAAAACTCCTTACAGTCCTACCGCCACAAAAATATCTGCTGTTGGTACTAGAGGCTGGATAATAAAAGCTGGAGCTTGTGAAAGCGCTATCCATCATGACCAGTGGGCACTAAACACTTATTGATTAATCTGTTGCAGGCTTGTTTGGACTCATCAGTTATCAAAAAGTGTTTGTACACTAAAATATGTTTGCCTTTTTATTCTTTTAAATATTAAAATTCTGATGACTGATTTCAAAAATCTCTGATGCATCTTTCAGAATTTCAAATGTAGTGTGGTGATACACAAAGCTATACACTTTAGGGCTGGCGTCAACTGGAGCGCCGACAAGATTAGGAAGGGTTGCGGAGGCAAATTATGTCATGTCGGCATACTTTCCGCGTGAGACGCGGAAAAAGTGTGCGAAGCATCGATTCCTGAGACAATACTACGAATCTCTGAGTATTGCATGCAGACATATGTGGGAGTGTCCTAGGAATCAGTTGGGCATGCCACGAAAAATGCTGATCGTAGCAGGACAGCAGTGATACATCTAGGATCACACCAGGAGTGGCAAAATCGTGGACCAGGACAATCAGGATGACTTTCCGACAACCATTTAGATATGGTTGTCGATATAAATTCGGTGCCGATTTTGGGTTTTTCTCATATTGCCTCTGTGCACATCTGTGCACTTCATATTATGCACTTCATAATAAGTCTTTTATTTACAGTTCCTATCAC
>VUQH01043948.1:9983-54939 GCA_015106775.1 Etroplus canarensis | reverse complement strand
AGTGTTTGAACAAAAAAAAAAAAAAAAGAAAGCTTTTTATTAAAAAAAAAAAAAAAAAGCTCAGGCTTGGCTTATACAGATAATGGCTGATCATGAACCTTTATCTTTACACATTACCATGTCTCTCCATGACAGCTGTTTTATGACTGTACTGTAAAGTTCTAAGTATACATTTTAATCTGAAATAAATTCAAATTAAACTGACAGGTAACAAATGAATGCTTTAAAAGCTGATGGTGGCCGGTTCATAGGTCTTTGTTGCAACATCATTATAATTTATTCTAGAAGTCCCCAAAGCCCTCCATAATGACCTTGTGATTAACATTTTTTATAATTATTTTAATATGTGGAATAACTGAGCACAAAATCAAACACTTCACAACATAATTCCCCCTCCCACCCAAACACCCTAAAACATCATCACCACCTCACTCATAAAAAACACAAAATTTCAAATAAAAATGAGTTCAGCTACATTAAAAACCAAAATAAACAGAGCAGTGATAACTAACCTTCTATTTTATACATACATGGGTTGAAAGAATAAATAAAAAAATGACTCTCGACAAAGGCTGTTTTTTTTTTTTTAATGCCACCACTTTGCCAGCCATTTTCCAAGCCCACTCTTTGACTGAGAGGACCCCGTCACCTTCCCGACCCCAAAGTAGAATCTGCCATGCTATCGTAATATGAGTTTAAACCCAACTTAAAATACGCTTATGACCACCCATACAAATTGACCTATCCCTTAAAATATATAATCACAAGCTAAATGGTACTTGAGTTCCTGAGATCTCACACACACAGTATCATGAACCCTTTTCCAAAATTTCTGAAATCATCATAAGACCATGGAATGTGAATTAAGTGGCCCTCCTCTGACTTGCATCTCCAACAGTTTGGGGTATCCCTCAGTCCAAGACTAATTAGTCTGGAGGGAGTCCAATAAAAATGATGGATAATTTTGAACTGAATTAGGCGTGTCCTCACATCGTGTGACAGTGTCTTAATATTCTTAATAATTTTACCCCACTCCTCATCACCTAACATCATATTAAAATCCTATTCCCACATCATCTTGATGCCTGGCAAGGCCCCATTACCCACCTCCATAATAACCTTATACAGTTTCCATCAAAAATAATCAATATTTTAAGAAAAAAATCTTCATTGAATAATTCACATGCAATTAGATAAAGTTATCTTCCAATGTGGCACTTTCTGCTGCACTCATTTCAGTGTTGTTAATTGAGTTTAAAAATTCAGTCTCCTTCTAATTGTTCCTGATAAAGCCTGAGGCTATCTCTCAGTGTCATCACTGATTACGGGTCTGTTTGAGAAAAAAAAAGAAAAAAGAAACACGAAGAGCGGACTAACATAGATGGCATGTCATTTCTCTTTCAAGGATAGACTTTCTGTCAAACAAACACAGTGAGCGTTTAACATGTTAACTGTACTCATAATAAATAATTTCACTAGAGATGTCCATTTATCATTGTGTCTTCATATTATCTGTGGACTGCTTCATCATTCCCATGTCATTATGGATATCAGCTCACTGACCAACTTGATTATCATTTATTTGTTATCTGAAACAAGTCAATCAAATTCACTGCATATGTTTGCAAGGACAGGCTGTGCAGCTTCGAGTTTACATTTTATTGTTTAATTTATTCAATGCCAAGCCATCAGTGGTCATGAGCATACACTGTGGTAACAGACAAGGAAGCAAAGTAGAGAAAGTAATCATCTGTAATCTTCTTAGTGTTTGTTTATCACTGCTACATTGTATAAATATTAAACTCATGGGATGACAATGGATGTTCATTAAACAGCGATAATGATTTTTTTAATACATCTCAGTTTATTCATAATGCTCTAAAATTATCCTGGACAAGTTGCTGAAGCAGTCTGGGTTTTTTACCTCTTATCATTCTGAATACAGTGAAAAAAACAGGTTCTTTTATACATAATTACTTTCACAAAATTATAACACCCAGCAAATTAATATTTTCTTGTCTGTCATCAGTAATGAAATGATGGATTAGATGAATTACAGTATAGTACACTGGTCTCCTGGAAGAGTCAGAGGGGAAGACTGTTTGCTTGAAATATACGACATATTCATGAACGATTTCCATGTAGCCTCCAAGAAAAGAGGCCACCAAAAGCTAAAATTTATGGGAGGCACTGGAAACATGAGGTTAAAGTACAAATATATTCTTTTTGTAATGTGTAAAGAGACAGGTCAGATGAAACCTTCTAATCTTCTTCGGCTGCTCCAGTTAGCTCCAGTTGCCAGAGTGATCGTGTATTATGAATCTGCATTTGGATTTGGCAAAGATTTTACGCCAGATACCCTTCCTGACACAACCCTCCCTATTTATCCAAGTTTAGGATTGGCTTTAGGAGTACACTTGTGTGTGGCTCCTGTGGCTGGGTTATGAGGCCTTCTAATATTATGTTAAATTTTAACATTAAATGTGACATTTTAAATTATTAGAAAATGCTGATACATATGGTATTTTGCTAAATACTGAAATGTTTCATACAGTAGGATAGTGGGGAGTCATGTCCATAAGTATTTGAGCAATGACACAATTTTTATAAATTTCTCTCTCTACATTACCACAATAGCTTTTAAATCTAACAATCAAGTTATTAAAGTGTAGACATTTTTAGAGGCTCAGAAGCAATGGAACAATTGCCTTTCAAGCAGTTTCATGGCCAGGTGAGGCCTGTTGCCTCATGATTCCAGGATAAACTAAGCAGATAAGATATCTGGAATTGATTCTAAGTGTTGAAGTGTTCAATATGAGGTCCAAAGAGATGTTTATGCAACTGAAGGAGGTCATTATTAAGCTGAAAAACTCAAATAAACCTATCATAGAGACAACAAAAAACTTTAGGCATCACCAAATCAGCTATCGAATATTCTTAAAAAAAAGAAATGTACTGGCCAACTGAGCAGCAACACAACATCTAGGACACCACAACAGACAACAGGCAACATGTAGTCACGTCAAGAACAATCACAAGAAAATAGGTGTATCACTGTCAAAGTCAATACTCAAGAGACATCTTTATGAATATAAATACAGAGGGTCTACAACAAGGTGACTTGAGAAACAGATTAGATTTTGTCAGAAAACATCTGAAAGAGCCTAAATGCCACAGGAAATCATTTCTACCCGGGGCCATCAAACTCTGCAGCTCCTACTTTTAATGTTGGACTGTTTTTCTTATGGCCATATCCGTGAATAGTATTCAATGGTATATATTGCACTTTCTACATTAAGGGTAATTTATTTTAATTTTATGTTCCATGTTTCATATATATTTATATTCACTATTTTACTGTCTTAACTTTGGATGTTCTGTAATGTTTAATACAGTAGTATGTACTGTAGAAGCTCTTTAACCAAAAATATTATTTGTATATTTTTTATGCGAAAATACAATTATTGTTATCCATGAAATTTCAAATTTACTGTTTTGCAAAAAATAGTAAAACATGTCATTATTATATCTTGATTAAAATGTCAAATTACAGCACTTGCATTCCTGAACAGAAAAATTACATTTAGTGGTTGAATGTTTACTTGATTAATTTCTGACTTCTTAGAGAAGCCCAGTGAGCTGGCTCAAATTTAGGTATAAAAAGGTAAATTCAGTTTTAAATTCCTCATTCCTTTTCAAAAAGGTTATTCATAAGTGACTTTGATTCTGATAATCAATCAATCAGTCTTTGGAAAGATGAAACAGCTCATGATCCAAAACACAACACGTCATTGTCAAACATGGTGGAGGCAATGTTATGACATCGGTATATATGGCTGCCAGTGCAACCGGCTCACTGGTGTTTTTTGATGATGTAACTGCTGACAGAAGTAGCAGGATGAATTCTGAAGTGTACAGGACTATACTCTCTACACAGATTCAGCCAATTGTTGCAAAACTGATTGGACAGTGCACATGGATAATGACCCAAAACATATTGCAAAAGCAACCCAAAAATTTCTCAAGGCAAACAAATGGGATGTTCTTCAATGGCCAAGTTAGTCACCCACTCTCACCCCAACACAGTATACTTAACCAGAGAAACCAGGGGCACAGATAAATTTCTCTTGAGTTATATACTGTATAAATAAATGAATAAATAAACTTGGTTCAGTTCTTTGACTGGACCAAAGTTTATACACTTTCTCCAGCATTAATTTTTATTTTTATTTTCTGATTGTTGATTGATTAAGTTTAGGCACCAGAATTATCCAATATTTTGTTAATTAATTTTACCACATGTTTCAAAGCACCCATTTCTTGTATGGCATTCATTTCAGACTCTTGAAAGAAAGAAAGAAAGAAACATGGTTCTGGCTCAAAATTTATAATTAAGACTCATGAATTTCATACTCATGAATTTTGACTGCCACATGAAAAGGACCATTTGTGGGGGGTAACACAAACAAATAGATGGTAAATGGACAGGCATTTATAGAGCGGTCTTTTAACCTTACTGATCACTCAAGGAACTTCATACTGCAAGCCATATTCACCTATTCACACAGTATGAGTATTTTGTAGTTATAAAATTTATTACTTGTGAAATGTTTTGGCAACTCTTAATCAAATTAATACATGTTAGAAGAAATGTTTATATGCCAGACTATTGTTGCTATATTTAATATTTTAACTCTCAAATGGCCATTTATCAGCTTCAAAATTCTAGCACTGTACAATTTTTTTTATTTTAACCTTGCCTTAATTTTGACTTTGCCTTTGGGCTGGGTAAAAGGCACCACTGTTGACAACATTTTTGATTTATGCCATGGTTCAGTACTACAGTGCAGATCCTTGATTCTAATCCCAAAATATAATTATATGTTAATCCCACAAATTACTTCTCACTTGAAAAAGAGGCCACACACTTAAAGATGGCTCAGAGTCACGCATTTTACAACACCAGCCTCATTTTATAAATGCAAGACATCACAAAACAAAGGGAATGAAAGCAAAACATGAAGAGCTTTTTATAGAATAAATGCCATGACTGCTGTGAGAAAGAGGTAACATCATGACAATGTCAGTAGGGAGTAGGGAGAGGGTTTTAGGAGGGATTCAAGTCACAGGTCTTACAACTGCAGCACAGATCATAATAAAATTGCTATTTGCTTGGGTATTACCGCCCAGAATGACATCCATATTAATATGAAGCAAATTCTGCATGCTTAAGTCAGGAATATGAGATGCAAAAGGAGGGGAACAACAACTGACGTACAACTTCGACTAAAGCGTTGGCATAGGAGTAGTGCTAATGATTCACGACACCCATGACCCATGACCCATGAGACTAAGTTTTGACTCCTGTGTGGAACCAGTGTTTATTTACTTGTTTTTATGTTGATTTTTGGCATAGTTTTTATTCTCCCTGACCGTTTTGTTAGAGTTGGATACAAAAATGAATTGGTAAGGCTTAGGCAACAAAATTACTTGTTAAAGTGTAGGGGACAAAAACTTGTTTTTAGTTAAAATAGACTCTATCAATGTTAACCACATTCTAGGATATCAGGTTAACGATTCATGCCAGCTATAATACTGAGCACAGGATTCATTAAAGCAGGCAAGTCAAGCTCTGCCCACAGCCCAAGATCCCTGACTGACAGCTCAGCTTATTCCCTTCTTTACAACTACTGGTAAGTCATATGAAGTGCTCTATTTAAGTTGTTCTAGCCTGCCTTCATTCATTGCTTCCTCTGCAAACCACTTTACTACCCATCTCCATCCTAGCTCCCACTAGATGGACATAGGTATTGGGCCACACTTCTTAATCATTCAGGTGTTATATTTAATCACATTTCCACAGGTGTATTAAATCAAACACCTAGCTGTGTAGTCTGCCTTTATAAATATTTGTGAAAGACTGGTTCATTCTAAAGAACTCACAGAATTTGAGCCCATGCTCACTGTAATACAGTGTCCATGTTGCAACAAGTATTAAGGAACAGTGACAACTCACCCATGAAGCAGCAGTCCACATAAAGTTACTGAGAATGGTCACCAAGTAAGGAGTAAGGAAGTGCCTAAAAATCTCAATAACTGCAGAGTTCCAAACCTCCTCTGGCAATAACATCACCACAAAAACTGTGCCAGGAGTTTCATGGAATGGGTTTCCATGGCTGAGCAGCTGCATGCGAGCCTTACATCACCAAGCACAATGCAAGCAGATATAGTGGTGTATCACTGGACTCTGGAGCAGTAGAAAAATGTTCTGTGGAGTGCCAAATCACGCTTCTCAATCTGGCAGTCAACTTGACATGTCTGGGTTTGGTGAATGCCAGGAGAACATTGCCTGTATGGCTGCATTGTGCCAAATATAAAGTTCGGTGGAGGAGAGATAAGGCTATGGGGGTTGTTTTTCTGGGGTTGACCTGGGCTTCTTAGTTTCATACAAGGAAAATCTCAAAGCTTCAGCCCACAAAGGCATTACAATTCTAGCTTTCTAACTTTTTTGAAAACAGCGAGGTCCATAAAGTCATGGTTGGATGACTTTGGTGTGGCAGAACTCGACTTGCATACACAGAGCCCTGACCTCAACCCCTCAACCCCTAGTTCATCACCTTTGGGATGAACTAGAATGGAAATTACAAGCCAGGCCCTCACATCCAATATCAGTGTCTGATGTCACAAATGCTCTTTTGGACGAATGGGCAAAATTTCCCACAGACACACTCCAAAATCTTGTAGAAAGCCTTCCTCGAAGACTAGAAGCAGTTATAGCTGCAGAGGAGGGACAAACTCCATTTTAATGGATTTAGAATGGGATGTCATAAAAGTTCCTGTAGGTGTAATGTGTAGATGGCTCAATACCTCTGGCCATGTAGTGTATGTCATATTTATTGTCATTGCTGCTTGTTCTGTTCTATATACAAATTCCACCAAATACAGTATAATTAAGCTTTTGCAATAGGAAATAATCATTTCTTGGACTAAAGTGGTCCTGACTGAAATATGATCATTTACCTAAAAAGTAGTGAGCAGAACATACAAGGATACAGCAGAGACATAGTTGGCAGAGAAGTGTTCATTACAAATGTATCTGTGGGAGAAAATAAGTTTCCCTCTAAATGTAATAAAAAAAATATTTTACTTGTATGAAAATATAATTTTTAGGAAAGATATTTATGTGAATGGATTTTATGGATACTGACAGATGTATTCAGTTTCTCTGGTATTGTTTGTTGTTAATTGTCATTAACAGCTTGTGGGTAGATGTGTCTGTCCCCCAGGACACCGTCAAGCTGATTATTCTCAAAAGTCATTAATATACGTGCCAGCACTGACTCACTATTCAATATTCAACAAAGACATCATGCAAATATTACAACTGTGGTTGCAAGAAAAGATTGGTGTGGTTTTCTTCATTCATTCATCAGTCACACTGGACTTCCCTATCCGTAATCACTGGGATCAGGCTTTGTAAAGATTGCTCTTTAATTATTATTTCCCTTTTTTAAGGAAAAAATGGTATTCTTGGGAGGAACATTTCCAGTAATAATAAAACAATATTATGTCCAAATAAGCCTGTCTTGGTTAACCTTGAAAGCCAATGGCAGTCTGTCTCTCTACACTGCATATACATATATATGAATTTGTCTTGGTTCGCAGTTTTATTCCTGTTTTCATATCCTGTCATAAGATTTAGTTATATTATACTTGCTTCCAGTTATTGTGTAATTTTTTATGGAGTTTAGATGGGTTTCTATTCCAGTCTTAGTTTTGAATCCTTCGGGTTTAGCTTGAGCTTCTATTATGAGTTGATTATTTCCCTGCTGTTCTTCCTTACCATCATGTCCAGTGAAAGTCTTGTCTCTGGCTTTAGAATCTGTTTTCAAGTTATTTCCTGTTTAAATGTGCAGGTCGGTTTTCTTTAATGCTTTGTGATGATAGTGATTGACTTCATCTGTGTGTTGTTCCCCTTGTGTTTCTCATTCCCAGTCAGCCCTTAGTGGTGTTCCCCTCTTTATCCTTGTCAGATTGTCTGTGATAGTCCCTGGATATCCTGAATGTCTGTGCCCGCTGGATGTGGTTTTTGTTTTGCCTTCTGGGCTTTGCTTTTATTGTGAGTTTATCATCAGCCTTAATAAATTGGCTTGACTTCTGTTATTCAGCCTGCTTGTGTCTGCATTTTGGGCCTGATCCTGAATTTCAAAACAGTAGCTTTTTATTATTGACACACTAGGCTATTATTCATCCCCTTTTTAGGTTGGATATAATTTCACTGAATTTTGTTCATATAGTGCAATTGATATGCTATGATTGTGCACCAATATTCTTTAAAGACCCTGTAAAAAACATAAACTATGTGTTTATCAACAGGCAATCACAGCTCCCCTGAAAATAACCTCAGCAGTGACTTAAATGCCATGCAGTGGAAGACAGAATCTTTTCTGCTAACAAAAACTAAAACTTGTAATTGATTTCTGTTTTTTGATAAAACTTCAACTGAGTAAAATTTTATGAATCAAAACCTCTAAGTGCAATTATACTTTTTTGGTTTGACTGTGGGTTTTACTTTGAAACAAACATGAATTATGGATTTAAGAAGCATATGATTAAGTTTAACTACATACCCTCAGCTTATTGATTATCTATAAGTTTCAGAAGCCTCCAACAGCATGGAATTTTACCTGCCCTTATTTGTGCAGTCAGTGGGTTTGCTGTTGATTTAAAACTCATCTAATTAATTATTCAAGGGTATTATTTTCTACAGTGAATCTATTTCCTGCATCAGCGATGCCAGTAATAGCTCCCAGAGGATTGTGGAGTGCCATACTTTCACCTCCTCTGCTTATAAGAAAGTGCCTTCATAATAGGGCTGCACACAAATTCAACACATATACACACACACATAAATCGATGTTTCAAGGACTTGCAGTGTTTAACAAAGTACTAAGTGAATTTCTGTTCTTGTTAAAGTGCAAGTTTTTTTCACTGCTCAACTGAAGTTGTTTCAGAGATGTAATACAGGCTACTGTGTAACAGCATAGCTGAGCTTAAAAAGACTTTGACTCTAAATTGAGTTTTGTGACTCATTCTGCTATTGCAGTAGAAGTCTGAAATGCTCCCCGTTTTGTTCAGCACTCTGTTGTATTTAAAAAAAACGAAGTTAACAACTATAATTTAACTGTAAAGCCCAAGGTATATTTTATTTCACCAAGGCTAACTTCTGATGTTTTGCACAATGACTAACCAGGTGCCTCATTATGAAAAGAGACTTACAGTCAGTTTCTGTCTCAAGTGTGACTTGAGCAGAAATGTATAAGTAGTTACTTATAAACCCTTACTTTGATGGGGAAATAATGATTATCTCTAAACAGTGTCTAGACTTGATGCAAGGGATTTCCCTGCTGATTAGTTAAAGGTATTTGAAACATATGTGCTTAAAAGCATTTAGTGAACTTTGCATGAGCTTTATGAACATAGTAACTGGAATTTTTAATGAAATAATTAAGAATAAATGACTAGGCACAAGGTGTTTTGAACAGGGTGTGATGTTTTATAAAAATCACACTATTTCGACTTTTTTCTTGAAATTTTGAATTTATTCTAGAAATGTAAAAAAAAATTTTAAAGTCCTTCTGCTTTTTTATTTTTAAAATGGCCCTAATCCTCCTTTGTGTTTGGGTCATTATCCACTCTGATCAGTTTTGCAGCATTTGGCTGAAGCTGAGCCCTGTACACTTCAGAATTCAGAATTACCAATGCTGATTAATCTGCTGTGGTGACCCCCTGCAGAGAATACAAGGGAGCAGCCAAAGGTACTTCTATCAGCAGTAGCGTCATCAATGAATGCTAATGACTTGGTTCCATTGGCAGCCATACATGCCCTGCCATAACACTGTCTCCACCATGTTTGGCAGATGATATGGTATGCTTTGAATCACGAGCTGTTCCTTTCCTTCTCCATACTTTTCCCTTCCTATCATTCTAGCATATTTGCCAAAAGACTTTATTTCTAGAACAGGGCAGATTCTTTCAGATATGTTCTGGCAAAATCTAATCTGGCCTTCCTGCTCTTCAGTGGAACCAGTGGTTTGCACTTTGATGTTGCCTGATGTTTCACAGAAGTTTTTCCAAGCAAGACTTCTGCATTTATCCACTTTAGTTGCCTTTTGTGTTCTTTTGGCATTGCTGAGCTGGCCAGTGCATTGCTTCCTTTTAAGAGTGAGTGTTTATTTAATCACTCCTAAAGTTTTTGCTATCTCTCTGATAGGTTTATTTGGGTTTTCAGCCTAATAATGTGCCCTTTCACTTGCATCAATATTTCTTTGGACTTCATACTGAAAGTTGTGGTGAACAGCTATCAAATGCAGGTTCTACTGATAAAGAGTTCCACAGCTGCAGGGCACTAACAGAAAATGCTTAATTTCCTTCTCTAATGAGGCGGGTTGTGGGGACCATTAAGAGGGTCTGACATGAGGAAGCCATGCTGTGGCTTGGTTCATAAGGTCTGACTAAAGCTATAACGTAGGTAGAAGAAAGGTCATGTAAAGATTTACAAGTAATTAATTAAAGTTTTAAATCAACTAGCCACTGCAATATAGCAAGGGTGGCCATGGTGTGGTCTTGTTTTGTTGATTTTGTTAAAAGTTCGGCTGCTGAATTTTGAACAAGCTAGAGGCGGGAGCTGGACTTATGGCTGAGACCTCAATAGAGGTACGCATAGTAGCCTAGACATGATGAGGTGAAGGCATGGATGACTTTTTCAATTTCTGCTTCTGATAGATTTTTTTTAACTTTTGCAACATTTTTTAATTGGAGAAAGCAGAACTGTATGACCTTGGTGATTTGTAAGTCAAAACTAAAGCTCAGTGTCAGAGACTATAACCAGGTTTTGGGTGGAATTCCTAATACTGGAGGCCAGATTTACTCCAACTGTTGCCTAACTTTAAGTTAGAGCTTGAAGATGGCCTAGATTATATCTAGACAGTTCACCCTGCTTTTTTGCCGGTGGATTAAAATGAAAGTGAGCTAGTGAAGAGAAAACTACAGTTGAAGTTTGGGTGTGCATTACATTAAACATTACATTGCATTAAAATTCTAACATAATAATAAAGCATGTGCATGCAATAAATCTTATAAGGAGAAACCAGGATAGCTAAAAAGACCATCTACAATTTGATGAAATATGTATAGAAAAAGCAAATGTACCACAGAAATACCTACAGTATTGCTTTCTATACTGTAGCACTATTTGCCAGTCAGTCTGTTGCTTAAACAGCAGTATCACAGTAGATGAAGCTGTTCTGTTCTGCACTGTTCATTTGTTACAGATCTCATATCTTTCAACCACCATTGGAATATTTTTAATAATGGGTCACATTAATTTACATTCAGAAAAAAATCAAACTCAAAGAACCCTGAGCAGGTGTATCAGTCACTTCCTCATCGCTATATATGTGGTGAAATATCAGGGAACTCGCAATGTGGAGACAGACTAAAAAAATCTTTTTTTGTTTTGGAGAATTGTGGAAAATGCTACAAGTGTATGCTGTCACCAACTGTCACCCGCCGCAATAACTTAGTCAGGAATTAATAGAAAATATTTTCAGGTAAAAGAATGACTCACCAAACGGCTGCTGAGCTGCCAGGCTAAACAATATTTTATCACAATCTTATATACTGCTTTTTACATATGCTCACCATGATACTGTGCTGAATGTTGCTGAATTCAATACCCTGCTTGCTCAATACACCGCAGTGCTTTTCAATGGATGAATCTCTTAAAAAGGGAAAAAATCAGATACCAATTTTAACAGTATGGATAATGACAAGGCAGCCAGCCTGACACTCAACGTATTTTAAAAAGGAATCTTTACAAAGAATACAGGCACTAAGTACCCAGTACCCTTTAATATCGTCCTGTGTTTAGATGGTACTTGGGTGTAGCTGGTCCAACAAATGCTGGTTGAAATAGTAAAGCCAGGCGTTCCAAAGCTGAGGGGCTTGGCCATCTAAGGTAACAAAATGAGTGTTACGCAACCCTTGGCTGATGATCTCCTGGCTGATTCATTACTCATGAGGGACCCACATAAGCCATATGGACAGAAGTATTGGACCACCTACACATTACACCTACAGGAGCTTTTACTGTATGACATCCTGTAGGTATGAATATGGATTTGGACCCCATGCTATAACAGCTTCCACTCTTCTGGGAAGGCTTTCTACAAGATTTTGGAGTGTATCTGTGGGAATTTTTGCTCATTCACCCAAAAGAGCTTTTTTGAGGTCAGACATTGATGTTGGATGAGAGTGCCTGGCTTGCAATTCCAGTTTTAATTCACGTTAAAGGTGTTGGATGGGGATGAAGTCAGGAGTTTGTGCAGGCCAGCTAAGTTCTTCAACACCAAACTCATCCAGTCATGCCTTTATGAAACATGCTTTGTGTACTGGGGTACAGTTATGCTGGAACAGACAAATAGCCTTCCCAAATGTTTCCTACAAACTTCGAAGCATAGCATTGTCCAAAATGTCTTGGTAAGCTGAACCATTAGGATTTACCAGCCAGACTAAAGGGCCAGGGCCAACACCTGGAAAACAACCTTTAGCATTATTCCTTCACCACCACAGGCAGAATGCAATCAAATAAGTAATGTTTTTCCTGGCATTTACCAAAGCCAGACTCATCAATCAGACTGCCAGATAGAGATGCATTGTTTGTCACTCCACAAAACGTGTGCATGAGTGCAGTGAAGTGTGCTCTTGGTATTGTGCTTGGTGATGTAAGGCTTCCATGCAGCTACTCAGCCTTGGAAACTTATGCCATGAAGCTCCTGGCACACTTTTTGTGCTGATATTAATGCCAGTAAAGTTGTGGAATTCTGCAGTTATTGCATTAGCAGAGTGCTGGCACCTTTTACTTTTGCTCACTGTGCACCTCAGCAACTGTGCTCTGGAACACTCTGGTTCCTTAATGATTCCACTTTCCAAGAATACCTCTTACAATTGAGCTTGGAATATACAGGAGGAAAGAAATTGCACAAATTTAAGTGTTGCAATGACAGGATCCCATTACAGTATCATGCTCGAATTGAATGAGTTCTTTAGAACAACACATTTTTTCACAAATGTTTGGCAGACTGCATGGCTAGGTGCTTGGTTTAATCAACCTGTGGCAATGGAACTGAATAAAACACCTGGATTCAATGTTTAAGAAGAGGTGTAGCCCAATACTTTTGCACATACTGTATAGTGTGCCTATAATGCATGTGTACAGGTATAAGCATAAACCAAAAACAAACCAACCAACAAAAAAATGCTATGTTCCAAAATACATTAATCTATGCACCATGCACATTAACCCCTTTAGCCCTGGTAGAGTCTTTTTTTTAGGCTTTGCAGATGTGCAGTACGAGCACCCTTTTTTTTCCAATTTAATTATTCTGCACATAAGGGTTAAAAGAAAAACAATTTAAGACTCATCTTAGTAATAAGATGCCAGCTAATATAGCCAATATTATGTGCGCTTCTTTTGCCAATTTTCTGATATCCAGTTTACAATTTTCTCCTATAATATGCAGAGTAATCCAGCTTGTGAAAGCAAATATTTTTCTCTCAGAACTGACAGTAATTGCAGTAAAGAGGACAATTAATAGCAATGTCAGCTTTACCACAAATAATGTCTTCCATAGATAAACCCTGTTTCATTTAAATGAATGTGCTGAGTTAATCCAGTGTCTTATTATTGTCTGCTGATAATTTTGAGTGTCTTATAAACAATGTTTTACAAAGCCAGGAGCGTAACAGATTCTGCATTACTGTCCCCATCAGAGTGACATTTTTTTAATCATTAAACCTCCGCATTTAATTTAGAAAGCAAACCTCTATTTCTATAATCATGATAGGATTATATAAATATTAAAAGACAGATGAATAGACTGGAGAGGACACCAGTAATGAAAAAAAATATCTACATACACGTCTACATTCATCTACAATAGGAAAGACTCAGGAATAGTAGGAAAAGATGAGTAAAAAGAAAGATAAATGAGAAATTGCTTTACAAAAAGGATAAAAGCATTCATTAATTTTACTCTGCCCATTACCTCATTCAAAAAGACAACATTATAGAGGCTTGGGGATGAAAATGGTCGTGGAGACTCACCTGCAAGATTTAAAATCATTCTCCTTCTCTGATGTATCAGTTCTCATTTGCATCACAGTAGGCAGATTTATATGAATGTAAACGTGCATGAAAATGTTCAAGCTGATTTTTACGCATTTGAACTATATTGAAACCTGCTTTTTAGCTTATGCATATATCTAAATCCAGCAGGATCAGACCTTTGATTTACCATAAAGATTTCATAAACCAGTAAAAAAGAAAAAAAAAAATCTCAAGATCTTATTTACTTGTGTGTTTTTCCTGCCCTTACAGGTGTAAAGGGAACACTAAAAGTAAAAAAAAAAGAAGAAAAGAGAAAATAAATAAATAAATAATACATAGATGGTACCCTGCACCTTTGTTTACTGAGTGCCACAAAGTAAACCAACTCTGCACAGCTTTACTCAAACACTGTAATCATTGGGTGGTCACACACAGACACACGAGACACGCCTGGCCTTAATGAATATCCACAGTGCCCTCTACTGGGGACGGAGGAACGCACCCTTTACCTTCATCTTTGAGAAGATTCATTTTGAAGAGAAGCCCAGTTTATGTTACAGGTGTTCACATCAGTGCATAAAGGACATTTTGTTCCCACCTTTTTTCTTTTTTTCTTTTTTTTTGCACCGCTTGCTTCCTCAGCCGCACTCTGAGAACTTGGTGTATAACTTGAGTGGATGGTGAACTTCTGGAGATCTGTGGAAAAAATCCTGCCAACTAAAAAAGCAAAGCAACGATTTCAAATATTTATGTTTTCTTCTAAGAAAGTATAATCAATACAGAGTTTACTTTACATTTTCAAGAAACATGTAAGGTGTTTCAGTGTGTTTTAGTGCAGTAGAAAAAGTTTGAAGTGGACCAACACTCACCAAGAGGTTTCTCTCTGTTTCACATCTGCTTAACTGGAAACACTGTTTTCTAATCCGTTCACCATTCATAGTGTACTTATGATTTAGTGTTTAACCACCTGAAAATATCAATTTTTATAGGTTCATCTTTAGGTTATACTGAACATAATGGAATATCCAACATAACACCTTGTATTGCTCACTGCTACCAGTAGGCAACTGCATGGAACATATTCTAACTGTACAATGTGTGGTTCACTCTAGTTCAGTAACCAGCTCGCTCAGATGAAGGGAGGCTGATGTGTTAGTGAACATAACTATACTTTGACAAGACATCAATATACATAAGTCTATTTTAATGCAGAAGCCGTCTGACAGCTGCTGCCAGCACAGCACAAGCAAATATCCCACCCCCAGGACAGGGTGTTTCTCAGATGCTTTAATCTTAGATGTACAGAATGTGCAAAATTATGATTTTATGGAAATGATGCAAATAATCACACTGCCATCCCCCATTAGTATGTGACAGCCTTACACTATGCAATGTTATGCATAGTGTTCTGTCCACCCACCAGTATTGCATTCAGAATGTAGAGTGATGGTGTGCATGTCTAATAAATATTGCAGGAGGATACATTTGGACCATCTACCCAACTGCATAAATCAAGAAGCTTTCCAGCCCCACATTATAAAGGCTTCTCTTGGCTGCACGGCTGCTTGGCCCTTCTGCTCTCCAGCAACTGTCAGTGGTTACTCATAAGCATCTGTGTGTCTATACTTTCATGTTTGCCCCCACTTACATGGATAGGTTTCCCTATCTGACTACATATAGAGTCCATTAACTTCACTTAAACCAAGTGCAGTTAACTAGTCCTGACTGAGTAGAACAGGGTCAGCAGTTCCTCCCATTTCCCTCTCTACTTTATACACTTGACCAGAACTGCAATTTGGATTTCTCAACATGAAGAAAAGATAAACAGCAAATGTAGCTCATCTCCGAAACAGGCAGTAGCATGTTAGACAAAAATGAATAACAGAGAATGTGGCATATCTGGTAGACTGTAAATAACATTGTAAATAAGATTTTAAATAAATAAATAAAGACTGAGGTATTGCTTTTGAAACTGATGCATTCTTTTTCATTTTTCAGTTTCATCAATAACATTTTTTCCCCACTGAAGTCATGTTTAATATAATGAACTAATTACAAGCTGTAATAGCTGTTTAGCTGAACACAGGTACCCAGGCTGGAAAATGTGTTTTTCTTTAATTATCAAATTACAGTTTTTCCTTTTCTACAATGCCTTATGACTAGCTGAAAATGGACAGGTGTAGGTGATATCAAAACATCAAAAAATTTACATGGTTCTTCTCCATGCTCAGTGCCCCAGTAAACAAACACACAATATCATGACCTTGGCACTGACACAGCTGCAGCCAGCTGTTAATTAATTACGATAGGATACTAAAATGTGAAATCTATATCATGATGCAGAAAACAGAAAGACATTCTGTTTCTCACTGAATGCGTGATTGAGTAGTAGCCTGTCCTTATTTGGTTGCTGGCACTCAACTCAGGCAATGTTGTTAAGCTGGGGGAAGTTATTCCTTCCCAACAACTTATTTGACACTTGGGCAGCTGTGGCTCAGAAAGTAGAGCGGATTGTCTTCCAACAGGAAGGTCGGTGGTTTGATCCGTGGCTTCTCCAGTCTGCATGCCGAAGTGTCCGTGGGCAAGACACTGAACCCCAAATTGCTCCTGATGTATCCATCTGATTGTGAATGTGTGCAGGATAGTTAAAATGCGCTTAATGGGTGTGTGAATAGGTGAATGAGGCTTGTAGTAGAAAGTGCTTTGGTTGCTTAGAGTAGAAAAGCACGAGACAAGTACCAGTCCATTTACCATTGCCTTACTAGATAAGACCTTCATATATTCAGGTAAGACTAGACAGATTTGCAGGCTGGAAAGCAACACCAGTAAGAATTGCAAATGTTTGAGGATATGGAAGGCCAGCCGTCCTGTGAGATTTTCAGTTTGCACTCCATGCCAGTGATCGGCTGCCAAAAACCATCTGCCTGAGCACAAGGCAGAAACAGCAATCAGCTTTTAGCCAAAAAGTGATTTTTAAGAGTTCTGTGAAGATATTTTAACTTGCAAAAGGACTGGATTGATAATGTAGGACAGAGAGTAGGTAAAATAATGCAGACTCATAAGAGATCAGAGAAGTTTCCAGGATTTTTTCTCAGGGGGGCCAAAAAAAATTGGGGGATTTTTTTTTTTTAATCAGAAACAAAATCAATGTTGAGAATAGCTTTGCAAAGTAAAAAGACTAGAGACTTTTTACTTCAGTAAAAGTTATGATCCTACTGAAGCACCTTAATAGTGTAAAAGTTACATAATCAAATGTATTTAAGTATCAAAAAGTAAACATGCTCATTTTTTGGAAGGGCCCTTTTGGAATCATATACATACTGGATCATAATTATTAATTCATTGATGTGTATATTCACTGTAATGTTGAAGCTGTTGATTGATTTTATTACTGGGTGTCTTAGTCTCTAAAAATTGTACTTATCTACAAAATAATAAGTAACTAAAGCTTTCAAATAAATAGCATGGAGTACAAAGTACAATACTCACATCCAAAACATATCAGAAAGCAGGCAAACGTAGAATAAAGTGCAAATAAAGTTCAAACCCGTACTTCACTTAAGTACTTGAGTAAATGTAAGAAGTTAGATTCTTGCTCGTATGGGTGTTCTAACATTAACAGTACCCTAGGCCAAAATAACTGGTGGGGGTCAGGCAGTCAAATTTCAGGGTGGGAATTTTATTTAATTTTTTTTCTGGATTCACACCTCCGAGAGCAAAAAATTCTACTAGAGAGGAAATATTACAGTTATCTTCTCTATCCACTTTCTATCACACTTTATGCTGTTAATTAAGCCTTTTAAAATGTACATTACATAATACAAATTTACAGTAACATAATCAGGGAGGCCAGTGTTGGTGAGCTATCGAGTTGATACTCAAGTAACCTCCAAAACCTAAACTTAGCAGTTTTATTTGTACTCTGTGAAGCTGATGAGCAGCCAGACATGTTACGTTGTGACCGTGTTGCCTAGTAATACTTTTGTGGCAGCTTTTGAAGCAATTTTGCCAGTCCTTATGTGCCACTGCAGATTTGTATGTCGGTGAAAGCTGTTAAGAAATTTTACAAACTCAGTGTGTCAGCAACATTGTAGCTAGCCAGCTGGGATGTTGATGTGATTTAAATTTTGCAGTGTTGAAGCACAGGAACTTGTCCTGGGAAAATATCACATTTTTTTGCCCAACTTCATTCCAGACTGCTGTAGTGCAGTGTTACCTTCCTCAGTCCGGGTGATGAGGGAAAGTAACAATCCAAGTGTCCAGGAGAAAGAGGAGACAGGGAGGCAGAATCAGGAACAAAACAAAGGGCTATTATTAATAATTAAACTCAAAGAGACAGCCAGGCCATCATCAGCACCAAGAACAAAAAGAAAGACTGCAATAAAACTCAGAAGCTGGTCAAAAAGGAATAAGTCAATAAGTTTATGAAAGAAAAAAATACTAGCACACAGCTCAGCACTGAGAAAAGACTGGCACTGGCCATGTCTTCTGCTTAACTACACAAGCTGATTGCTCTGCAGCTGTGCACATTTCACAGGCTCCACAAGAAAAGGGATGGTACCTAAGGCAAGAGAGGGAGAGCAACACAACAGAGGCACACAGGTAAAACCACTGCAGGCATAATATAAAATAAAAGGGAAATATGTTAGTTATTGAAAACATGTCCTCATTGCCTCCATAGGACTTGTAGACCTCATGAGAGGAGATATCTTCAGCAAGCGCCTTTGGGGCTCATCTGTCTGTAGAGCTATGTTAAACATCACATTGTTAGTTATGCAAGCCATTTGGCAAGGATTGTTTCCCATTTAAAACCCCCCTCAATAGACTGATGCAACATTACATTGATGTGCTACATAAAATAAACGGTAAAAGTGTGTAAAAAAAAAAACATATTTGAATAATTTCACAGACATCACAAACCAGATGATGACAACAAGGGCGATGCATCTGCCAATTAATAAATCTTTTATTTCATTTCAAGAAACATAAAAAACTAACATTGTGAGGTATAGTTCAGCCTGTCATTTGTATAAGTGGATCAAAAGATGATGAATGCAATGTCGTATAGGGCAAGAAACCAAACCAGACAGGTGTCTCATGAAGGAGAGTCACACAGCAACTGAGCTCCAAGGCTTTGATGGTGCCCTAGCGTACTGGCCCAGGTATTGGACTTGGAGTAGGCTAGTACAGTTGTCTTTTTATGACTTCTTTTTTAAAGTCAGAAGTATTTCACTGAATTCATTTATTTTCTCTATATTGTATTTAGTTACTTTTCTCCTCCACTATGATCTCAGAGTTAACTGAAGTTTTCTTTTTTTCTGCTTTTTTCCCCTTTTTCCTCAAGAAACCCAAAAGCTTAATGCTGAGCTGGAGCTCAGGAAGCACAAAGGGCTACTGATGAAATCAGTCACTGCCAAATCTGTTCTAAAGTTGTAACTGAAACATGGTCACAGGTATATGTGGATATTCCTTCAAAACTGAGGCAGGCAGACTTTTATGGTTAAGCTGTGAAACTTGTGGTTTTCACACAAATTCTGCAAGAGTATATTACAATTTATTGTTATCTAGCAAAATGACAAGAGAACATGATGAAAAATGGATCTGGAAAAGATGTTTTTGAGAGCATAAAGTGGGTTTAAAAGATATGGAAAAAGCTAAAGTTGTAGCAGACCCACAGCTGTCATTGTGCAGGGTGTATTAAGTCTCCTTTCATTAGATGTGCTGCATCCCAGATCAATGTTTGCTTCTTTATGCAGTTATGTCCATGTGTTTTTGGACAATGGCACGTTCCTTTGTTATTTTTGTTTCCTTGTAAATCATCACAGTGGATTCTAAATCAAATTATCAAGGTGTGATTGATGAGACTGTAGACTTTCAGCTTTAATTTAAGGGGTTTAGCAAAAGTATTGCATTAACTGTTTAGGAATTACAGCCATAAAGTGTACCATTTTCAGAGACTCAAAAGTAAATGGACAAACATAATTCTTATTGTTCATAATAACTGGTTGAAAATCCTCTGGAGTCTAAGACTGCCTGAAATCTATCACCCATGCACATCATCAAGTGCTGTTTTACCTCCCTTGCCCTGATAGACTTTCACTGCATTTGCCTTCAGTTTTGTCTTCAGTAACTGAAGCTCTGTTGGGTTGGGATCAGAGGACTGACTTGGTCATTAAAGAATATCCCGTTCCTTTGCCAAAAAAAACTCTTCACTTGCTTTTGCAGTATGTGTTAGCTCATTTTCCATTTACACTATGAAGTAGAATATGGGCCTGGATGATTTACAATTCATCCTTGTACATCTATCAGTTAAAACAAACACCAGTGACATCACTCCCATTGGCATTCATACATGCCCATGCCATAACATTGCCTCCATCATGTTTAACGGATGATGTGGTATGCTTAGGTTCATTCTGATACAAGTTTATCATAGTTCCATCTGGCCTTCCTGTTACTGAGTGTGGAGTGACAATTTATATTCCATCTGGCAGTCTGATGGACAAGTCTGAATTTAGCAAATGCCTGGAAAACATTATCTGTCTGACTGCAATCTGCCAACTCTAAAGTTCGGTGATAATGCTGATAATGTTGTGGGGCCATTCTGGAATTGGCCGGGGCCCCTTGTTCCAGTGAAGAAAAATCCTAATGCTTCAGCTTACCAAGATATTTTGGACAATTCTTCCAACTTTGTGGAAAAGTTTGGGTAAGGCCCTTTTTCTATCCCAGGATAGTGGTGACTCAGTGCACAAAGCAGGTCCATAAAGGCCTGGTTAGATGTGTTTGGTGTGGAAAAACTTGACTGAACTGCACAGAGCCCTGATCTTAACCCTATCGATCACCTTTGAGATGAACTAGAACAGAGATTGTGAGCCAGGCCTCTCATCTAACATCAGTGCCTAAGCTCACAAATGCTCTTTTGGATAAATGGGCAAAAATTCCCATAGACACATTCCAAAATCTTATAGAAAGCCTTACAAGAAGAGTGGATGCTGTTGTAGCTGCAAAAGAGAGGCCAACTCCATATTAATGCCTATGGATTTAGAATGGGATGTCATATAGCTCCTGTAGGTGTAATGCATAGGGGGCCCAATAATTTGTCCGTATAGTGTATATGTAATTTTAAAAATGTACATTTATAATAAGTCAGTATTTCACTAGTAAGTAGAAACTGTTGACTTTATTTGTTGTGATAAGTATATTTTATCTCCATTTGTTTTGAATATACAGTATATGTAGATTTTAAGTCAGACATATGATTTGTGATGACTGAGGGGCAGATCTGACTTAGAAACTAAGGGATACTACATGTGGACAGATTAGCAACTTGTTAATCACAAGGGAATGTATATCCTGCTTTTTTCTTTTTTTTTACATCAATGGTGACTACAATTCATTAATACTTGAATCTAGGAATTGACAGAGGTCTTAGAACAAGAGAGTCAATGCTATTTTTCCATACTCTTCTATGCAACCAGGCCCATTTAGTCAATCACAGGTATTGCCCCCTGCTGACCAGAAAGAATGCAAATTTATTTCTCTTGAAGGTATATCCATCTTTTATATACAGTCTATAGTCTACTTTTGCCAGTCAAATAAGAGTCAGTGTGGTTTTGCCTCTGATCTGCAACCTCCTGTTGTGAATATTTTGTTTTTATTCAATAAACAGATCTTCAACAGTACTTTTAAAGGACTGGCGATTAATTGAAGCAGTGCTCTGTGCATTGCAACACAAGTTTATCACATTGTGTTCTGCAGATTAAAAAGTTTATGCAATTGTAGTTTCCTTTCATTTCAGACATTTTGGTAAATCCTGCGCTGGGGAGAGAGAGCGAGCAGCCAAGTTTATGAAAGTTCAGTCTGCTGAGAAGTGGAACTAAGACTTTTTCAGTGTAGGGATTCTGACATGGCTCAGTCTCCCTGTATTAAACTTCTCAAAGCATACAGAGAAAAGAAAAACACAAATAGAGGTACAAACACTGAATATAACTTTATATAAAACTACAGAGTAGCTTTATGAATTTATGCAGAGCTGGATTTAAAGCTAGATTTAAAGTCCAGCTAAAATGTAATTGGAATGACACCAGTATGTGGTGCTATGAAGGCATGAATCATAGCCATATTAGTCAGACTGTCAGCATTTGAGCAAAAATGTATGAGTGCTATATTTATCTTGCTAAACCCTGACCCAGTATGCCCTGCAGAGGCTGAATTGAGCGAGTTGTGTTTATTTGAGATGTTAATTTCACATGTTCAAGATTATGTTACTAGTCATGGCATAACACATTTTAACTGAATGTTTAGTATAATCATTTATATGTTTATGCTCTTTTTTTCAATATACTGCATTTTATCAGTTCTATTTTATAAATACACATTCACCTTACAAAATGTAAGTTTCCCTGTTCCTTTCCGGGTGGGACATCCACAGTAAAACCTCAACCAAATTACCTATGCAGCTTAATTGCTATAGTAACCCCTTGGGGGAATGCAAGGGAGCAGCCAAAGATATATGTAGTAGGTTACATTAAGAGAGGCATTAAAAAAACTGTGCCAAATTACCAATGCTGATTAATCCACTGTATAGTGCAGCCACTGACACTTAGAATGTAAAGGCCAAAGACAGGATATTTCCAACTTTTCCAAATCTCCCACTAAGTAAATACAATAAGAACAAAAGGAAGGTCTCATGATGGTCTTTATGCAATCCTGTATTCCCTTTTATTTCCCTGGTTTTTAAGCTGCTGCTCTGTCTGGTAACCATCTCTGGGTTTCAGTATAGATGTGTCCATACACTGGCATACTTTTGTGAGCCATATCTTACAATTTGTAGCCATTAATGACACACAAGAACTGCATATAAACTGTCCCTTAGTGTGATATTTTCCCTTGAGTTAAACTGAAAAAATAACTCTAGCAAAAGAGACTTTTTGGTGACTTGTAACTTTGCCCCATGGGCACAGGATTAAATAGCCTCACCTTCACTTGACTACAATAAGCCTTTCCTGCTTTCTTCACATCCATCAGGTTAAAGCTAGACTTTTAAAAAGTTCATGTCCTGCAGAGTTAGTCAAAATGTAGAACATTGTCTCAAGATGTGAGACGGGGGGACATCTGGTCACCCTAGTAGCGACCCCGTGGGGAAATGCACAAGAGCAGAAGGTGTTTTTTTATATGAGCATGACAAATTGTCCCTTTATGTAACCGAGTCCCTTTCTAACTTGAAACTTTTACAAAGCAAAAATACATCTAACACATAAAAAAAGACAGCAGTTATATGTGTCAGGTTGTTTAGTTAGAGAAGCTACCTTCTATTTTAAACATTTAAAAAGTTACATAATCAGTTTGTGCAAAGTGTTGCCAGGATCTGCTGTGATGTCTGGAACATAAATGCAACTTTAAATCTTTAGGGTTGAGGCTTTATTGCCTGGCCTTGTGTTTTGTTGTGGGTTGTTTTACAATGCATTTATCAAAGTCAGAAGTCAAAAAACTCTAACTAAACATTTCTAGAACACAGCACATCTGCTGAGTACGAATAAAAAATGCCCCCTTTACAGCTCTTTGGGGAACTGGCGTGCTTTGATGTTCCAGAGCACATTTTAGCAAAACATTAGCATTCACCGGCGATGCATGACAGCCAAATTCTGTTTTCTTTACCGCATGAATTTGAGCACAGTGAGATGTCAGCTTCTATTTGTCAGGTCATTTGTCAATCCTTTAGACTCCTGTTAGGCATCATCCTTTCAGTGTCCTGACATGCAAACTCTCCACCTGTCCTTGAGTGGAAACATCCCTGGACCTTTGCCCAAAGTCATTCTGTCTTCCACTGCTAGACCTCCTACACACGCTCCGAGTATCTGGAAGCAAAGAATCACCACTAAAGCTCATTTCATTTTGTTTATTCTTTTTCACATCAGTGGACTAAGGTCACAGGGTGTCATTTTAGTTGTTGGCTTTTTCAAAACCAAACCTTATAATGGGAAGAAACGTGCAGCATTAAAAATGCATCATCATCACTGGCTTTGAATTCATGCTGCCGGGGTTGGGAAAAACATTGATGTCTGTGCAAAAGTGTTCAACTGTTATCAACAACAGGGACACAAAAGAATGCTCCACAAGCTCAGGATTGCAAAGTTAGCAATTTTTGAGTCACAATGAAAAGCTTAAAAGAAAAGTATTGAAGTAAATGTGACAGAACCAGAGCTGGAGTCACCGTTTTTTATTGCATACATAATTTTTCCCTGTTGAACCCTGGGGCCTGCATTACCTACTTTCATTGCATCTGACATTTGGGTTTGTTATATTAGTAGATGCTAAACTGGCTTCCAATTGCCAAGCTCCAGCTGAGGCTAACTTCACGTCCCCAGATTGTTTTGAGCTGGAGCCACAAAAGTCATCAGTTTATCTGTGTATTTAACAATACAGAGATACAAGACCGGGATTTTAGGAGCAAACCTGGTAGAGTTAGTAACAGTTGATAACATACATCTCAAGAGATGTCTCAAGATAGTGACGGTGACGATGTGTATTCCACCCTTCCAATGAAACGTTTCCAATGTTTGATCTCCTTTCCTTTCCTTACTTCACAGGTAACCTCTGGGAGAACAGCTGGACCAGGAGATTGGAAGTGTTTATGTTCAACAAAGTGAACATCTTTTTTTTTTTCCTGTGGCTCTAACAAAAGGAAACTGTTTTCACAAGTTGACAGCCAGGTTTTAAGTTTCAACTTAGAAATGATTTGAACATCTTAAGATGACAAATCAAAGATTAAAAAAAGAATACATGCTTTGTCCTTGAAAACAGTGGGCAGAGAGCAGCACTGGCACTGCTTCACACCTCATTTACACACAGGGAGTAAATGACAGAAGTGCTGTCACACACACATTTTTCAAATGGCTTTTGTAGTCTGGAATTTAACACATAAAAAACATATTTGGGTCAAATAACAGAAGTAGGGTCGGGTTAATCTCTATAAACAATATCTTCATATAAATACATAAACCATTCTAAAATAGCCAGTGGGCTATCAGATTAAGATAAGGTGAGAAAACCTGAGATCTTTCTGTCAAGACAAAATATTCATTTAAGCCTTAAAATCACAAAGACAGATAAGCAGACCTTTTCTGGATGTGGCATATCATGGTCTTTCAAGGAAAGGCTGCCCTGGAGAACTTGAAGCTTCAACTCTTAATTTTATCAGGGGTCACTGGAATTTAAATATGGTTCAAAGAGCTCAGCAGTGACAAACTTTTAGCATCTGAAGCAGTGAAGCACAAGTGGAACCCACATGAGTCTAGTCTCAAAGTGGCTGGAAGTGAGGTACAAGAACTGGATGTCAGCAGTCAGCAGATCAAAGGCTGCTCAGTGGATCTTGACAAGAAGACGAGCGCTTCACTAACCTGGCTTCTAACAGAAATAGAAATCTGGAACTTGAATTGTTCAAGGCTGGAACACATTAGCTCCAAAATTAGAGCATTTTAAAAGAGTTAATTTATCTGTTTGCCTTTTAAATTGGTTTGCAAGCATCCAGGTAATGGTAACTGATTTACTGAGCATGGTCCTTTTAAATCAGAATATTTCCTTGTGAGAATACCTCACAACTCTCCATATTACCCCAGCTATACCACACAGAGTGATTTCATCCAGTAGATACTTTCTAAAAGCTATTAGAGACACTTAAGCGTTTCTCATGCTTCATTTAGGACTGCTATATTGTACTGCCCACTGTTGAGCACAACATGTGACTCGTCAGATTGTGGAAGCAGCTAGTTTTAAGGAATGGCATTACTTTATGTCTTCAAACAGCATGATACAGCAGCTACTCAGAAAATACTACTATGGTCTAGAAACAGTAGTGTTTAGAAACACGTTTTAGTGACAGCAAGGAGTAAATTCAGCTCTGTTAAAAGTTTAAGCTACAACCCTGTACCTTGTTAAAGCTCCAGTAAAGGGACTACAACTTTTTTTATAGGACCATGAGGAACCTAGAGCAAAGTGGATTAGACTACCTGATCATTTGTTTGCCTATTATTTAAGCTTGGGGTGGCTTTTCTGATTTTACTCATTAGATGTACAAACAATGTTTAATTTATTATAAATTTCAAATAACTGGATACTTTTAAAAAAAAACTACAAAAAGCTTTCAGCAGTTATATAACTTTGTTCCACTAAGCATTAGCATATGCTCACCAGCCACTTCATTAGATACACCTTGCTAGAACTGGGCTGAATCATTCCTGACACAACCCTCCACAGTAAGGGGGGGGCTGTGTCCCCACCTGGAATTGAACCAGGGACCTTTTGCTTGTAAAGTGAATGTGTAAACCACCAGGCTATGGGGGGCACCCTTTTTCCCTTCATAACTGCCTTTATTTTTGTAGCATACTTTCAACAAGGTGCTGGAAGCATTCCTCTGAGATTCTGGTCCATATTGATATGATGGCATCATGAAGTTGCTGCATATTTATTGGCTGCACATCTGTGACACAAATCTCCAATTCCACCATGTCGCAAATTTCCTCTGCTGGATTGAGATTTGGTGACTCTGGAGGCCGTTTGAGTACAGTGAACTCTTAGCCATGTTAAAAAAAACCAGTTGTAGCATGGTGCATTATCCTGCTGGAAGCAGACATCAGAAGATAGGTACACTGTGGTCATAAAGGGATGGACATGATCAGTAACAATAGTCATTGCTAATTCTCCATTAGCACCAAGGGTCCCAAAGAATAAAGAGAAAATATCCCCCACACCATTACACCACCAGCAGCAGCAGCCTGAACTGTTGATACAAGGCAGGATGGAGCCATGCTTTCATGTTGTTTAGACCAGATTCTGACCCTGCTAGCCAAATGTTGCATCAGAAATCGAGACTCATCGGATCAGGCAGCATTCTTCCAATCTTCTACTGTGTGGTCTTCTGCTACTGTGGCCAATCTTCTCCAAGGTTGGACGTGCTGTGTGTTCAGCGATGCTCTTCTGCATGCTTTGGTTGTAATGAGTGGCTATTTAAGTTCCTGTTTCCTTCCTAACAGCTCAAAGCAGTCTGGCCATTCCCCTCTGACTTCTGGTATCAACAAGGCATTTTCCAGGCGGTTCCCTGAAAACTGCCATGTGCTGTATATATTCTCTTTTACTGGCTATTCTCTGTCAACCCTAGAGATGGTCTTGCAAGAAAATCCCAGTAGATCAGCAGTTTCTGAAATGCTCAGACAAGCCTGTCTGTCACTAACAACCATGCCATGTTCAAAGTCACTGAAATCACTTCTTTCCCCATTCTGATGCTCAGTTTCAACTTCAGCAGTTTGTCTTGACGATGCCTACATCCTTAAATGCATTGAGTTGCTGCCATGTGATTGGGTGATTAGATATCTGCATTACTGATCAGTTGAACAGGCATTCCTGACAAAGTGGTCAGTGAGTGTATTACACATTGCTATGACATGTGCACGTATTTTTCAAATGAAAATATTAGTTCATCTCACTGTCAGGTGTTGACAATGATAATGACACACTGGCAACCACTACTTACGAAAGAGATGGAAAAAAGGGAGAAAAACACCCCATATAAGAGCAGGGGAGCTTAAATATTCACTTCTAAAAATCCATGCTGACTTTAAGAGGTGATGATGCAGACACTGTTTGGCAGCGGATGTGCCCTCTGACACGCCAAACTAGAATGCCTTTCATGTAGCCAGGATAGGAAGGATTTGTCACATGTCACCATGTCACTCCCTTTCCCACTTTTCCCACCTGATGGTTTCTGTCACTCTGTCCTGTATATTTCAAACATCTTTTCACGCCCCCTTCCCTGCTCCTGAGCCTTCTCTGCTGACCCCCCTCAAATATGAACACTTTCTCCCACAAGCAGAACAAAAAAACCCCCCAAAAAACTAGAAACTCATATTATTGCAAGGTGTTCTGTTAGTAATATTTTAATTTAACTTTACAAGCTCTACCACCACTGTGAGTAGCTCTCTGCATAAATAAATTGTAAGTTTTACTGTTATGGGAGTGGAAAACCTATTTGATCTAATGAATTTTAAGATTGCCTTTCATGTGGGGCGCGTGGAGGTTTTAGCCCAGTTGATGAGGATCCCACCAAGAGGATAAAAACACTATAATGAGGCCCTGTAGACTAGGAGGAGGCAGTCTTTCAGAGCTGTAAGGCACCTGAATCAACAGTGAAAAGCGCAGCTACATATAAAACATGAAATCATCTCACTGTGAATAAAAATCTACATTCAATTGTTGAAAAGGGACTTGATTAAAATGTTATAAAGCACTTCCAGTACCACAATTTACAATTTCTTAATAGACACTCTCGCTGCAATAATTAAAACAAAAGTACTGAAGTCATCATGGGTGCCTAATAAGTAAATGTTAATGTGCTGTATACATAAATTTCTTCAGTGATTGCACACTCTCAGTATCTCATGTTGTTGCTTCTATGGCAGCCCCCCCCCCCACTAAGTTCACATTTTCAAAGGCAACATTACTTGATTGCAATGTAAATCTTCAGTCTACTGATTTATTGTGGTGGTAGTCGTTTTTTTCAGACTGACAATGAAGCCGCTAAAAGGTTTTAATCAGAGCTCCACAAAAATAATCACCTCTTAAAATTAACCACAGTCGGTAGCCAGTGATTGTTTTTTTTTTTTTGTAATAATTCCTCATCTCATGTTAAAGTAACAATTCAAGTTTGTCAAGAATGCCCTTGAGAAACAGAACATAGGTTTTCCATAAAGTCCCCCCCCCCCGTTTTTTATTTTTTACATAATATTAAATCCAACTACATAAATTACACTAGTGTCTGCAGTAATTTTACAGTTCGGTAAATTTGATAAGAAAAAAACAATAAAAAAACCTCTGGCATGACAGAACTTTTCAAGGTGAATCAACATGCATGATTAGCCTCTCTCTAATGTTGCTGACACTCAATGTTGCATAAAGGCTCGAGGACAAATATATAAAAATCTATCTTTCAAAACTATGAAATGAATGCTCCATATATTCATTTCTGACACCTTATATACAGTAACTCATAGGCAGAGCCAGCGGTTGTGCAGCAGCATCCTTCATCAGTGACAGTAAGTGGACAGAAGCAAGAGGAAGATTAACTAGAGAATAATTTGGTTTTTGAAGCTGCGGTTGAGGTCTTTATGTGGGAGGACAATTGAGTTCAGTATAATCACCTCGGAGGGGATAGTCACGTTACAACCTGAGGAGACAAAGCAAGGTGGTATTAAGTCCTGGCAACTTAGCAAAGTACAAAGGACAAAAGACAATTTATTGCTGTTTCAACTCTCACTTTAGCTCTTGACATATAGAATGTGATGTATTTGTGTAGATTGTTTTAGCTGCAATGACCATTTAGTGAAATGCAAAGATAAGTGTATCAATCTGTCAGTCTTAATTTGTATAGCCTGTCTTGTACAGGGTAATGATATTCAAAGGGCTTTAACTGTGATTTCAAAGCTGATACAAAAGTATCTTAAATTACCCTGCAAATGTCTTCTGAAACTGGGCCTCGAGCTAAAACCTTGACTAAAACACTAACTGAAAAAGAGAACTATTTTTTCTTTCTTTCTATTCGATAACGTCTCATTTTTGACAACAGTAGAAAAACTACTGAACAGAGATGTGTAATTTCGAGTGAGAGCAGGCTTACCTAGGATAGTAATTGAGGGTGTGAGTTTTCCATCTCTGAAGAGCGTCTCACTGTCGATCTTAGCATAGGGATCATTTGGATTTGGGTCACTTGGGGTTCCTTCTACTCTGGCCCACTTGCCAATGGTGCTATCCCATCCCACAATGCTGTTCAAAACACAGCAGTGATCCTTATGGAAAAAATATGCAGAGTTCAAAGTTAGTTCAAAGTTAATCAGGAATTCTTCAGAAGATAATTTTTGTGTTTCAGATCTGCTCTATTACTGGTGTTCCAAAATTATCAAGGGCAGGGACCACTTACAAGGGGGAACAGCTTCCAAGAGCTTGTATGTGATGTACACTATATTGAGAAAAGTTTTGGGCCACCTACACATTACACATACAGGAGCTTTTATAATATCCCATTCAAAAGCCATAGGCATTAATATGGAGTTGGCCCCTGCTTTGCAGCTTTAACAGCTTCCACTCCTCTGTTAAAGCTTTCTAGAAGATTTTGGAGTATGCCTGTGGGAATTTTTGCCCCTTCAGCCAGAAGAACATTTGTGAGGTCAGAATGACTCTCAATTTCTATTCGACTTCATCTCAAAGGTGTTTGATGGGGTTAAGGTCAGGGCTCTATGTGAGTCAGTCAAAGCAACGCTCCCCAAACTGTTTCCACAAAGCTGGAAGCATAGAATTTTCCAAAAATGTCTTGGTAAGCTGAAGCATTAAGATTTTCCTTCACTGGAACCAAGGGGCCCAGGCCAACCCCACAAAAACAACTTCATACTGTTATCAGTCCTCCACCAAACTTTACAGTTGGCACAAAGTAGTCAGGTAATGTTCTCCTGGCTATCACCAAACCCAGACTCACCCTTTAGACCGCCAGATAAAGAAGCTTAATTCATCACTCCACAGAACACGTTTCCACTAGTCCAGTGCCAGTGTGCTTTACAGCACTCCATCCAACACTTGGTAACACTTGTACTTGGTGATGTAAAGCTTGCATGCAGACGTTAGGCAATAGAAACCCATGCCATAAAGCTCCAATTTTTGTGATCTGCCATGTCATGGATGACATGCTGTGATTCCTAAATGCATCTGCTTAGCAATGACACCACTGAGAGTTGATCATGGAATATCTAGGAAATTTCACAAACTGACGTGTTGCAATGCTGGCATCCTATTACGATGCCATTCTTGAATTCAGTTAGCTCTTTAGAATGACCCATTCATTCGCAAATCTTTGTAATGGCAGAATGCCCTGCTAAGTGCTTGATTTTATACAACGGTGTCCATTGAACTGAATATAACACTGGAATTCCACGATTAAGACATGTGGTCCGATACTTTTGTCCACATAGCGTACGTAAGGTATTGGCACATTACCTTACAAACAATACATTTAATTGCCAATCGATTCAGAGTTTCTATTGGCTCAAAGATAATATAGGTAGGGAATAAAGGGCACAACATCCTTGTTTCCTTGGCCTAAGTGGTGCACAGCTTTAGATATGTATTTTGTAATAATAGTGCCATTTTATATACTCTAATTTATAGCTAATTATTCTGGGGGCCTCTTGGCTATGGGTCATGAGTCCCTGGAGGCCCCAAGACTCTACTTTGAGAACCACTGCTGTGAGATATGCGGGAAAAAAATAGTGAGCATTACATCAGGGAGTGTTGATTTGGAAATATTGTTCAACTAACAAATTGTCCATGCAGGCAATATGCAGTGAAAACCAATAAGTCACCAGCGGCATAAATTCATTTTAAAACGGCACCCAGTCATCACTGGAGACGTGAGATTAAATTATTCCAGCCTCAAAATCGTTAAAAATGACATCTTCGTGAGAGGCGCATGCAACAATATTCCTGGTGTGACAGATGAGTATAAAGATAAATTTCAGAGAGATCACAGCTGAAGTGTGGATAATTCTCACTAATAAAATGTAAAGATGATCACTGTCACTAAATGGGCAGATAAATTCACCTTCATCTCAGTTAGTTTGAGGTCCAGACTAATTCTAAGCAAGATGTCTGATGCAATGAAGGAAGTGGAGAATTTGAGAAGAGGTTGCTTGGACCAAAATCTTACAGAACACTTATTAATGTGGCCAGCACATGCACAAAAAAGAACCAAAATACTAAACAAGAATGGGGTATGGAAAATACTTTATATTCAGAGGTTCTCACCTGTAGATTAGCACCATGGAGAATGATAGATTCACGAACTCTGACACCAGCTCCAATAGTCACTCCAGTGCCAATGGATACGTTGGGACCCAACTGCAAAGAGAAAAAAGATTTTTACTGTAAGCAATATCCTCTGTTTAATTTAAAATCACACCAAATAACTTGATTTATGGCATGATATTTGGTATTTCATTATGGCCAAATATCTCCACTTTGGTCTTATCTCTTCAAAAGACATTTCTCCAGAGGTTCTCTGGTTTGTTCAGATGCATTGGTAAAGCTAAGCCATATTGCCATGTAGAGGTTTTCTCTTGGCCACCCTTCTAATTGTACTGTTGTGAATTTGCCGTTTGAGCATTGGACTGACCTTCTGTCTGATCTTAAGAGTGAATTTGCTGGGACATCTACTCATGGGAAGATTGTGGCATTGTGTTAACACACAACTAAATGTTCCAGACCAGGAAACCACCAAAATGTCTTCTTTTATAAAAGTGGTTACAATGATTAATGATCCATTAATCAAATGCATCTGATCAGCAAAACTTGGCTGTTTATTTACCCTCTTTATTTCTATGGAAGCAGTAAGGGTTTACTTAGTTTTTCACAAGACTACACAGAGTCCTGTGAAAACTTTTCTTTAACATGACTGTATCCTTAATGATAACAGGTGAATATTTTTTAACATGAGGTTGTATCGTTACCAGGATATGATTTTTGTATTTGCAGGTATACTTTGGAATATAATAAGGAAAAACCCTCACCATAGCAGTGGGATCAATATTAGCTGTAGGGTGAATATAGACATTACCTAGAAAAAAGAAAGGAAAGAGTATGAATAGACTTGTTTGTGTGCCTAAATATAAGAAAGACTAACAGCTACAGGAAGTTAATAAATTGTACCACTTATTTTGGGTCCTCCCTCTTTATTTGAGGCCAGTCTTTCTGGATGAGATGTGTGATACTGATTGAGGTACAATCGACTGGCATAAATTGCAGACCTGAGGAAAAAAGCCACAAGAAAACACAACTAAATAAATAAATGCGTGTTTCCATTTAAGGCAGTAATTTATATTTTGTATCAGTTTAAGCTTAGCTAAACAGCACAAGACTGACTGCCCTGGGTCAATTTACATGTACTATGTAAACAGCTATAAAAAGTCGTGTGACATTTGCTGCACTGACTGACTTAATGTCTCTGACAAAATTAATACATTCTACTTAAATAAGGTTGGAGGCATGATGCATGAAGTCCAATGTCTCCCATCCTCTCTGACATTCAGGGTTGCCCGTGTTGCAGTAATAAATTTATGTGCTCTTGAATACGACGCCATTTATGACATATTCACTCACCCTGCAGATTTAATCTGGCTCCAGAAGCTGAGAGTTTTATATACGTAGAGTTTCCCCTGTCCTGCCAGGGCAGTGAAAATGTCTTGCTCCAGCCTGATGGCCTCTGCTCGGTGCCAGCCGTTGGTCGGCTCCTCTCTGCCAGAGACAGATCATCAGTTTGTGGCACGGAGTTACAAATTTCATATTTTAAATTAAAATCTTCTGCACAAAACTAGGGTTTGGAATTAGATTCAAGACCGGCTTGGCATTCGCACAAAAATATAAACTACCCTGTAAAGATTATTTACCCGATTCCATTTTTGCTGCAATATCAAAACCAAACCTAATTTTTTTCAAGGACAGGTGAAACCATTTTTTTCATAAATTTTTAAACTGAGGTACCAAGCTTTCCCAAAGTCATAACCTAAAATTAGATGTCATAACCTGAAAGCTGGTGATAAGATACTGTGGCCAAGGGTTGCCCCCCTCACCGTAATGGAAACTGACATGACCTGCAAGCCACTGCTGCAGCACAGAACAAGCTTACTTATTTAGAAGCTGTATTTAGTCCGTAATGACCACGTTCACCCCTTTCAGATAAACAACTCACATGTACAAAATGTGATGTCTTAAAAAGTGTACTAATGGAGAAAGAGAACTGAGGTTTACTTCATACTTCTCCCCCTTCACCACTCCTTTTCTTCAGTAGCTTCTGAGATTCCTCAAATATTTAGTTGTGTACAAAAACAGCTCAGTGGCTCCATTACCTCCAAAAGTCTCTTAAGAAAAACATGAATTTATAGCCCTACTATCCAGGCTGCAGAATGAAATGAGAGCGCTGAGTTAAAATGCATCACTTTTATCTTTGATGGTGTCAGTGCTGGGCAGAAACCAAAGCTGATTACCTAGTTGTGATCCAAAACTTAAGTAGAAGAGACTATGTGTTCCATATTAATCAGGGTCTCTGGCATAGTGTATTGTGAGAGCCCCAAGATGAAACGGAGTGTTAAATATTGATGAAAAGAATATTTTAAAGGATCGCACCCATAATCGAAGTTTTACCAAAAAGGAGGGGATGTGGTTAGAGGCAAAGCAAGTCCCCAAGAGACTGCAGTAAAAGCCTTCTTATTTCTATCAAGTATCTCTGATGTGTTCAACAATTTTGCTGATTCAGTGCCCAGCTTGATTTAAGTGCTATTGATGTTAGCAGGTGAATTATGCAAAGTGTGGTTTGACCTGCTGTAATATATTTCAAGTGTCCTTGGTGTGGTAATTGTTAGGTCAGCTACTGTACAGTGAAAACACAAAGTGAAAAGTGCAAAAAATTAGCTCTAAAAAATCCATACATTGATCCAATGTATTATTATTATAGCTTCTGTGAAACACTAGGCTAAACTTTGTCTGCAGCAATGAACAAAGCAAGAAATTTGTGACATAGTTTCACGACCTCTAAATGGTCTTAACACAATCCCAAATATAAAACGGTTGGGACACGACGTAAAATATAAAAAAGAACACAATGCAATGAGTCACAAATCTCATGAATCCATATTTCATTTTCAAAAGAACAAAGAAAACATATCAAATGTTGAAAGTGAGACACTTTACTATTTCATGAAAAAATTAGCTCATCTTGAATTTGATGGCAGCAACTTGTCTCAAAAAAGTTGGGACAGGGCCCTGTTTATCACTGTGTAAACAGAGATGCAGGCTTTTGAACTGAGCACTGATAGCATGCAGGTCCCTTTACTCTTTAGTCCAAAGGACACAGTGTCCATGATTTTAAAAAAGGTAATTTCAAATTTTGATTTGGCTGATCACCCAACAGTTTTCCACTTCACCTTAGTCCATTATAAATGAGCTTTGGCCCAGAGAAGACGGTGGCATTCCTGGATCATGTTCATGATAGACCCTTAACCTGCATTTGTGAATGGTAAACTGTGTTGACAGACAATGATTTTTGGAAGTGTTCCTTAGCACACGCAGTGATTTCTGTGACAGAATCAATGCCTGTTTCCAATGCAGTGCTGCCTAAGGGCCCAAAGATCACCAGCATCTAATACTGGTCCCTTGCCCACAAAGATATCTCCAGATTCTTGGAATCTTTTGACGATATTATGCACTGTAGATGATGAAAAATTCAAAGTGTTTGCAATTTTATGTTGAGGAATATTATTTTGAAGTCGCTTCACAATTTGTAGACGCAGTTACTCGCAGATCGCTGAACCTCTGCCCACTATACTTCTAAAAGAGTGTGCCTCTCTAAGGTGCTCTTTTTATCCCCAATCACATAACTAGCCTGTTGCTAATGGACTTAATAAGTTGCAACATGTTCCTCCAGCTGTGTCTTTTTGGCACCACTTACTTTTCCAGGCTTTTGTTGCCCTTGTTCCAACTTTAAGACGTGTTGCTGCCTTCAAATTCAAGACGAGCTAGTATTTTTCATGAGATAGTAAAATGTCTCACTTTTAACAATTAATAAGTTTTCTATGTTCTTTTGTGAATAGAATAATTTTTCAGATTTGCAAATGATTGCTTTGGGTTTTTTATTATTTTACACAGTATCCCAACCTTTTTTGAATTGGGGCTGTAGTTTCTGCTCAATAAGATGGAGTAAATTATAACATACACAAATAAATGTCCTGATCATCTTTAACAAGACAAACAGACCACTGCAAAATGCAGGATGTGATACTCAGCAAAACAGGTTACAATAGGGCTGATATTTCTGCATAAACCTGAATCTAATCTATGGCTCTTTTTAAACCTACCCTTATAAATTTGCATTTACTTTCTGGAAAAGAGTTAGATGAGAGAAAAACAACTGATTAAATATGAAATAACACCCTTCATTAAAGATGCATTATGTAGTATCTTACTCTAGAATGGGTGGCTGGTGTTTCGCAATAGCACGCATTGGCCACTCCCAATTGGGAGCGGTGCTGGTTATGCTTATTTAATTTCTACGACACAAGGGAGTCAGAGACATTGTTGTTTGTGTCTACTGTTGCAGCACACAAATAATCTCAGCCAGGCCTCCAGTCCTTTGCAATGCTTGGTGCCAGTGGGGAAAGGGGGACAGTGTAGTTGGTGCAGACAAAGCACAAGTGTGGCAAGCAGCGCTAGGCTTATAAAAAAAGATCTTGGCTCCCTTTAATTCCGTTGATCCTCCCAAGTGCTTCAGTTTAATGTTTTTACTGGTTGATTCATTGCCGACTATTCCTTCAACTTGACTTGACCAGAGGTCAAGGTCTGTGCAAAGAGAAATACAGGCATTTGGTAGAGCCACTTCTTCCTCTAATTCTATTAACTGACTATCACATCTAGAGGCAAAATGTGGTGTTGCACAAAGGTATGGGCCAGACTAAGCTGGCTGGTATGCCAACATCAGTAGATACGCTATGTGGACAAAAGTATTGGGCCACCTACATTATACACATTACACATATAGGCACTTTTATGATATCCTATTCCAAATCCATAGGCATTAATATGGAGTTGATCCCCCCTTTGCAGCTATAACCACTTCCACTCTTCTGGGAAGGCTTTCTATAAGATTTTGATGTGTGTCTATGGGAAGTCAGACACTGATGCTGGACAAGAGAACCTGGCTTGCAATCCCTGTTCTAGTTCATCCCAAGGTGTTTCATAGGGTTGAGGTCAGGGCTCTGTGTGGGTCTTCTTCCACACCAAACTGCTCCAACCATGCCTTTATGGGTTTTGCTTTGAGCACTGGGGCACAGTCACGCTGGAACATGAAAGGCCCTTTCCCAGAGTTACAGTTGGACATGGAATATCTAGGGGCAAAGAAATTTCACCCTCTGACTTGCTGCAACGGTAGCATCCTATTACAGTACCACACTGGAACAACCCATTCTTTTACAAATGTTTGTAAAGGCAAATTATGGTGCTTTATTTTATACATCTGTGGCAATGGGATTAAAGGAAACACTTGAATTTAATGATTAAGATTTAAAATCCTTCTACTCACTTACAAAATCTTAAACACTCAGCCTCCATCCTATCTTAAAGACCTCATTGTACCTTTCAGCTGCTCCCTTGTGTTCTCCACCAAATGGTCGCCACAGCGGATTAATCCGCATAGGTAATTTGGCGAAGGTTTTCCACTGGATGCCCTTCCTGACACATCCCTCCATGGTGAGAGGGGCTTGTGTCCCCACTTAGAATCGAACCAGGGAATACCATGGAAAGTAACTCAAATGCATAAACCACAATGCTACAGGGGACACTAAAGACATCACTGTACCATATTTTCCAAATAGAGCACTTTGCTGACCTACTTGGTGGTTTCTGAAGTTTTTAAAAGTAGAATGGGAGGCAGAGCCTTCAGCTATCAGGCCCCTCTCCTGTTGTGTTCTCTCTCCCATAGTCTGAGTCTCTCCTTGCTCTCCTTTCTCTCTTCTATCTCCCCTCACCCCCAACTGATCGAGGCAAATAGCTGCCCCTCCCTGAGCCTGGTTCTGCCAGAGGTCTCTTCCTGTTAAAAGGGAGTTCTTCCTTCCCACAGTCGCCAAGTGCTTGCTCATAGAGGATCTTCTGATCCTTGGGGTTTTCTCTCTAACACCATAGGGTTTACCTTACAGTGTAAAACACCTTGAGGCGACTTTTGTTGTGAATTGGCGCTATATAAATAAAATTAAATTGACTTAAGAGGTGTGGCCCGATACCTGTGCCTATGCATATAGTGTTTCTCTTATACACAATACACAGACATCCTTAGAAAGTTACCATAGCTGTTAATTCTTTAAATTCTGTTGATACTTTCAGTTAATTCTGAATATGTCTTGAACTGTTTCTAAGTTATTTATCTTATTTATAGCACCTTAAAATTCATGTTTAAAAAAAAAAAAATCGAGCTCCAGTGATGTGCCGGTTAGCCAAACTTAGCATAAAGACCGGAAACAGGGGATAACAAAATTACCAGCACTTGTAAACTCCACTAATATCTTGGATCAAAAAAAAATTACAAACACACTTTCTTTGGTGCTGATCAAGAAACAGTTATGTACAAGATTTACATTTACATTTAAACTTGTGTACAGACTGAAATAGCATGTACTAGGAAAACGATTTCCTAGTAGGTGACATTTTATCGCCTTTAGAAAAAGGCAGGGTAGTCGTTTTTACCGGTTTCCAGTCTTTGCGTTAAGCCAAACAAAGCTGAACAAAATAAACAATGCCCAAAAAAGCCAAATCATGAAATCTGAAAAAAGTTTTACAAAATATATTGTGTATACAAAAAAGTGACAAAGGCAACATCCGCAAAGAAGCCTATGCAGGTTTACGTGGACTAATATAGCTATGACTTACACCATACACTAGCTGCTCTAAAACCACACCATGCAACCTAATCATCCCGACTTACCCATCATACGGGTATCTGATGATTGTATGAAGAAACAGAAAACATGGCAGGGAGGAGAAGGGAAGGAAAAAAGACAAATGAAGAGAACCAAAGAAATGGAGTGAATGGTATATTCGCATGCATTCCCACGCACATGTCATCAAGAGGCAGAGCTACAACTCACAGTAACATGTCCTGCTGATTCTTCTGGAAGACTGTGCCAATATGTTTAAAGATCTCTGGGTTAAAGAGGTATATGCCACAGTTGATGATGTCGCTCACAAATGTGCTTGGCTTTTCCACATAATGCAAGACCTGCATAACAAAAAAGCAGATTCATTATAATTTCAAGTTTCAACAGTACAGTGTGACTATCTAGGAAAACCAGACAGGAATGGTTAAATACCTCATTCGTTTCCTCGTTTTCCACAATACAGCCATAATTCATTGACTGCTTTCTGTTTGCCTGATTAGAGAAGAATGTCAGTATAATTTAGGCTAATCTCAAACTCTATAAAGAGAAAAGATCTAATATAACTATTTTAATTATGGTCGGAAAGTCAAACAAAACCATAAAGTAAATGTGGTTTTACACTCACTACATTTCTCAAGTTCTAGACAGCAGCAGAAACCAATTATAATATTTTACCGTTGTCCCAAGGATAACGAAGCTGTTTGGTTCTCCGTGTTCTTTCTGGAAGCTGAGCATCTCTGCAAGAGGAAATGCTGAACAAACATCAGCATTCAGTACAAAGAAAGCCTCCGGACTGCCAGAGACAATCTGATCTCTGAAGTGATAGATGCCTCCTCCAGTGCCCAGGGCTGCATACTCCTGCAAGTATCTGTGGTGCAGAGTTAAGAGGAATGGCTTAACTAGAGTTATACCGCAAGCGCGTTGGCAAGTAAAGTACTACGACTAACACAACTAAAATCAATTTAAAAAGAAAATAAATGAACCAGTGAGTTATTTTGGTTTGTGACATATCCTAAATTAATTTCTGAATCTTGATATCTTAGCAGCACATTCTCATAATTCCCACAAAGCTCACATTACTGCTATCAATATTAATTGTAACATATCAAAGTGACATAGCCAAGAGCTCTTTTGTTGACCTTTTGTTGAGTTCTGTTGTTTACCTGATAGAAATTTTGAACTCCTGCTGTGCATTAAAAAGGAATCTGGTCAATTCTTCATTTGGCTGATAAAAACCAATGAGCAAAATCTCCTTCATGTTTGGAACCTGTATAAAAACAAGAAGAGGTTTAGCATTAGACAGAGACTATAGAAACCATCTGTACCACAAAGCACAAGCCAAGAACTTAGCTTTAGGATTTTAAGACTTAATGAACTCTCTATAATTGGCCGAATTTCAAAAACTTGTGTACAAATTTAGCAAACAACAAAGCTATATACAACTTTTTACATTAAAATACAGGCAAAGTCTCAGGCGTTTTTTGTAGAATTATCAAACAAAACAACCAGGTGTCACAATAAAATGCCACACAAATTATTTGTGTCCACCAAAACGCACACTGACACATCACAATGTCACAAATCTCTCATACTGCAAAAGTCTCTCTCTTTCATTGCCATCACTCTTGAAACTTCCCCTCTTCCTTAGCAACCAAATGCCATAATATTTTTTGGATTGGTTGATGTGGTACGTTTTTTCACCAGGAAAAGAGGTGTAATTATTTTTGCTTTTTCTTGCAAGCGCTCTCCTTTGTACTGTTACTTCCTGCACCGAACGCATAAAAAACACAGAAAAATCATGACGTAAATCATTTGTCATAAGACTGGTTTTCCTTGGCCTATTAACACGATTTAAAAACTGGTATACAGTTTGAAATCCGCACTTTCAACACAATCTGAAATGCAGACTCAGCAAAGCTTGCAGCTACACCATGTGATTTTGTGGTCATGTGATTTGGGCTCGCCGACGCGTTCGTAGACTCCAGAGGGCTATTACAGAAAATTTAAATAAAGAACAAACATAAAACAACATCTGACAAGTGACAATCCCTTGCTGGAAAAGTACTGACTGAACACAGCTAAAACTTGTATAATCTAAACTTATTTTAACTATTTAGGTTCCAACCATTAGATGGACTACTTTGCATTCCATGAGGAGTCAGTAAACTGTGCAGTGCAGCAAAACAACAATCTACTACTTTTATAAACTAATAAAGTTATGATGCACTATAATTGATGACCATTATAACTATGGGACTGCAGAGAAACTCACCTTGGCACATGCTTCAATGTGGTGCTGAAGCATGGGAACACCAGCTACTGGAAACAACGGTTTGGGAACTTCAAATGACAGTGGCCTGAATCTTGTGCCTGAAAAACAATGTGGGTGAATATATGAAATTAGATGACAACGTAGATCTTTTTTTCCCCTCAGGTTTCTTGTACGTGTCAAAATTTTACAATCTGATGGGATATCTTTGGAGGACAGAATCTGCCAAACTCTACAAATAAATAAACAACTCAAAAAATATATAAATATACCAATAAATGCATCAGAGGCAATGTTACAGTAAATGAACTGTAGGCATGAATTTATTTATAAAATGAGACACTGACATTTGTTTTATTTGGATTTCTATTTATTTACCTTTCTATTTTTTCTTCTGCTTATTCACTGTCTAATTTATTTATCAATTAACTGCAGTAACTGCAGAGTTCCAAACCTCTTGGCATTTACATCAGTGCAAAAACTGGGTGCCAGGAGCTTCTTGGCATGGGTCTCCATGGCCAAGCAGCTGCATGCAAGCTTTACCAAGCATGATGCAAAGTATCAGGTGGAGTGGTAAAAAGCACACTGCCACCATTGGACTCTGGAGCAGTGGAAATGTGTTCTGTGGAATGATGAATGACACTTCTCTGACAATCTGATGGATGAGTCTGGGCTTGGTAAAAGCCAGGAAAACATTACCATTGTGTCAAATGTAAAGTTTGGTAGAAAAGGGATAATGCTATTGGGTTGTTTTGCCAAGATATTTTGGACAATTCTATACTTCCAACATTGTGGAAACAGTTGGTAGGAAAGTCCTTTTCTGTTTCAGCATGACTATGCCCCTGTGTACAAAGCAAGGTCCATAAACGTATGAGTTTAGTGTGGAGAAACTTGACTGACCTGCACACAGCCCTGACCTCAACCCTGAGGAAAACCTCTAGGATGAAACAGAATGGAGACTGTGAGCTAGGCCCCCCTCATCCAACATCATGTTCTTCTGGATGAATGAACAAAGACATACTCCAAGCCTTCCCAGAAGAGTGGGAGTGGTTATTGCAGAAGGGGGGATTTAGAATGGGATGTCATAAAAGCTCCTGTAGGTGTAATGTGTAGGTGGGCCACTACTTTGGCCATATAATGTGTTCTTCTTCTTTCAGCTTCCAGCTTAGGGGTCACCATAACAGATCATCTGCCTGTATCTCACCCTATCCCTTGCATCCTCTTCTGTCACACCACACTCCTTCATGTCCTCCTTCACTACATCTATGAACCTTCTCTCTGGTCTTCCTCTTTTTCTCCTGCCTGGCAGCTCCATCTTCAACATCTCTCATCCCATATATCCACTATCCCTCCTCTGCACATGTCTAAACTATTTCAAACTTGGCTCTTGGCTAATTTTATATCTAAACTGCTCAACCTGAGCTGTCCCTCTGATGTACTCATTTCTATTCCTGTCCATCTTGGTAACGCCCAGCACAAATCTCAACATCGTCAACTCTGACACCTCCTGTCTGTTTGTTAGTGCTATCGCCTCCAAACCATACATCATTGCAGTTCTCACTACTGTCTTGTAATATTTCCCTTTCACTCTTGCTGCTATCCCATCACAAAGCACCCCTGACGCTTGTCTCCACCCACTCCACCCTGCCTGGGTGGTTGACACCATATATTTGAATTCATCCACTTTCACTACTTTTACTCCTTGCAGCTTTACCATTCCACCTAGATTCTTCTCATTCACACACACACATATGCTACAGTTCATACCTTCCCCTCTCCAGGTTCTCGTCCACCTGCTCCCTACTCTCACTACAGATCATAATGTCATCTGCAAACATCATGGTCCACGGAGACTCTTGCCTGACCTCATCTGTCAACCTGTCCATCACCACTGCAAACAAGAAGGGGCTCAGAGCCGATCCCTGATGTAAACCCATCCTCACCTTGAACCCATCTGTTTCATGACAACCAAATACACTAGCCATCCAATTTACTGTATTTACCTCTCAGTGCTAAACAGTGTAGAAATCCATTAATGCCATGATTTATTTTTTTTTATATTTCTGATGTTTTTTTGGCATAAATTTGGGTCATACAATAGGACACCAGCAAATCTACAACAGATTGGCTGAAAAAGAAATAAAGGTGCTGCAACGACCCAGTCAAAGTCCAGACCTCAATCTGATTGATCTCAAGAGAGATGTGCATGTATGAAAGCCTGCAAACGTCAATGAACTGAGGTAACAAAAATCCCACAACAATGTGAGAGGCTGATAAAGTCATACAGACCATCTGCCTCCATCTCACCCTGGCTCTGTAAGACATTGATTTTTATAAGGGAGAATAGCTAGTTATGTGACCAGTAATATGAAATTTTAGGCTTTAAATGTGAACTTTTTGAATAATAATCATAAAAGTTTTATACATGGATCACTAATACCATCATTGCATTTATTAAATGTACCTTCAGCTGCTCCCTTGTATTCTCCCCAAGGGGTCGCCACAGCGGATCAATCCACAGTGGCAATATGGCAGAGGTTTCGCACTGGATGCCGTTCCTGACGGAACCCTCAGTGGTGAGAAGCTGGAATCAAACCAGTGACCTTTTGCTTGTAAGGCAAAGGTGTAGTCCACTACACCACAGGGACACTCATATCATTCCATTTATTGATGTTTTTCAAATTATTATCAGATTTATCTTTTTTTTAATCTTAGCTGTTTGTGTCCTCCGTAGAATGTCCTCTCCTGTTTAAAACTTTTTGTTTGTTTGTTTTTAAATGAGCAAGTCCTCATTAAAACCTTAGGAGTCTGGTAGTAAATAAGATAAGAGCAGCTAAAAAGCAGATGTACTGTACTGTCTACTAAACAGGGTTGCTACAATTCACCCAAAAGACAGCTGATATTGATCAATAGATGTTCCATCACACATCCATTAGCTTTATTGTTTACTCAGGACTACATGAGAGAAGTAGATCAGTTGTGGGATGGACAGTTCTCAAAGTCACTAACCTTACGACACGTCAGTGGACAAACAAGCTCAGCCAGCCTGTCATCATTAACAGCCTCACTGCTTTAACCGCACACGGCTGACTTTGAAAACGCGACACGGAGCGGCGTTACCTTTCTGGGGGCCTCCGATTAAAATCACCGCCTTCAACATCTTGACAGAGAAGCCGTTTTGGGACAGATGAGACCTGCCTGGAAACTCTTTGCAACAGTAAGCAGGAGTCCTGCGAGCGTTTCCGCATCCACGTCCTGCTTGTGACGTGTCGGGACCACCGTGAAAACCCGGAGCGGACGACTCCGAGAGAAACGGAGTGAAAAGTGCGAGGGCTTTACGAGACAGATCTGTCCGTGTTCAGCGGGTACACGAGAATTTTCTGGAATGATTGCAGCTGCAGCTGTCACTCATCTGTCCGTAGAGCAGGGGCTTCAAATATGCGACCCGCGGGCCACAAGTGGACCGCCAAAAGATCCAATCCGGCCCACTGGATGACTTCAGAAAATGCAGAAACTTTAAAAAAAGAGGGCTTGTATTTAGGATTTGTTAGTGTATTTTCATCATAACAAAAACATTACCCATGGCCTCATATATGCTAACATTAGGAAAAAAAATTCCTTCTTTCACTCATCTGTCCCCAGTAGTGTAGACAAATCCACCTTACAAGCAAAAGTTCCGCTGGTTTAATTCCAGGTGGGGACATAAGCCCCCCCCCACCATGGAGGGCTGCATCAGGAAAGGCATCCAGCATAAAATCAATGCAGATTAATCCACTGTGGCAACTTCAGAAAATGTGGAAACCTTGAAAAAGAGGGCTTGTATTTTGGAACTTTAAGTGTATTTTCATCATGTTTACTGAAACACATTACCCGTGGCCTCATATACGCTAAAGTTAGGAATTAAGTAAGAAAACTGGTAGGTTTTTTTTTTTTTGGGGGGGGGGGGGTTAGTAGTTAAATTAATAACAGAAAAATTCCTTTTTTTTTTTTTTTTTCCCCCGTTTTTTA
>VUQH01043939.1:4569-17173 GCA_015106775.1 Etroplus canarensis | reverse complement strand
AAAGAAAAAAAAAAAAAATAAATAAAAAAAAAGAGAAAAAAAAGGAAAAAAAAAGAAAAAGAGAAAAGGCGGGGGGAGAAAGAAAGAAAATGGGGGCTACATTTTACAGCGTTCACACTTTCATTTGTGACCATATATGAATATCATGACAAATCAAAGTGCTAGATTTTTCTGAAATGATTTGCAAATGTTGTAAAATGTAGCCCCCATTTTCTTTCTCCTCCCCCCCTTTTTTTAAATTTTATTTTATTTTATTTATTTTTTTAAAAATATTTTTCTTCATAATTTGTTAATTAATCCAATTTCATACATTTATTCAAATTGAAAAATTATGCAAGGGTATGCAGTTTGTGTGTAGTGTGTATGTATGTATGTGTATATGTTATGTGTTTGTGAAAAAATTTTGAAAACGACAATAAACATATTGGCAAAAAAAAGTAATGTGAAAGTCAAGTGCCTTCACCTGCACTTTACCTATATTTGGTACTTTTGATAACTCTAAAAGCCAATGTGTGTTTACTATGCACTGTGAAAATTAGAACTAACTTGTTGTACAACATGAAATATTTTGAAAGAAATCTAGAAACACTAGCAGTCAGTAGTAATAAGCTATAGTAGCTATAGTAGTTCATTGTTTAAACTACTGTATTCTGACCTTATCCTCAGGTCAGGTTTTTTCCTTTGTTTTTCTCGGATTGGTTTTAAGAAACCTGAGAAGAATCAAGGATCCTTTTCCAGTACTGGATGGCGAGCCCCAGCCCACAGAGCCGAAAGAACTGGTAGATTGTAACCCGACTGGTTATAAACACTCAGAATGATCATTCAACACTGACTAACATTCACGGACTAAGCAGACTTTAAAAAGGACACAAAAGACAATACAATACTGGGTATATTTTTGTGGGTTTTAATTTATTTTCTTTTTCAAAAAGCGTGCTCTCTTGTTTATTTGTGCACAACATACAAACAGTTATAAAATTGCAAATAAATGCCAATTCGCTTTCCCTACATCTTGTGTACATATCCTCTGTTGTCAAACACCCTAGGCTCCTACAAATCTAGAACCTGTCTGATCTGGCCCATATTTCCCTTCTGTCCTGGTATTGTGGTTAAAGGTAGCGATATTGCCAATACTACATGCAAAGAAGGCACGAAGTAGCACTAAAAGGTCTTACATGCCTACTACTACTGCTACAAACACATCTCAAAAAAGTTGGAACAAAGGCAACATCTAGGAACTGTGGAGACCAGCAGCTGGAACTTTTGCAAGAGGAATGTTGCCCAATTCTTGTCTGGGACTCCAGTTGCTGAACAGTCCTGGGTCTTCTTTGTTGTATTTGGTATTTCATGATACAAAATATTTTCAGTTGGTGAGAGGTCTGGACTGCTTGTAAGGCAGTCCAGCTCATGGACTCTTCTAATATAGAGTCATGCTGCTGTAAAAACTGTAGTATGCAGTTTATCATTTTCTTGCGAAAATATGTAAGGCCTTCCCTAATACAGTGTTGTCTGAAGCATACATTATTTGAAAACCTGTATATAGTTTTCAGCATTGATGGGGCCTTTCCACATGTCCAAGTTGGCAGTACCACAGGCACTAATACACTCTCATACCATCAGATATATAGGCTTTTGAACTGAGCGCTCATAACAGACCAGTCGGTCCCTCTCCTCTTTAGTCCGGAGGATGTGGCGTCTGTGATTTCCAAAAAGAATTTCAGATTTCGATTTGTCTGATCAGAGAACAATTTTCTGCTTTGCCTCAGTCCATTTTAAATGAGCTTTGGCCTGCCAAGGAAAACGAGATTGGGATTTAAGAATGCAGGGTACAGATCTATAAGTTCAGGGGTTTTAATTAAATATTTGGTGTGCATTTTGCACTGATTTCTCTGGGAGTTCGAATGACTCCCTCTGCGGTGGTAGGTATAAACGGTAGTATTTTTTAAAATCATTTTTATCCCACACACCCAAAAATTAACTATATTTGATGAATAGACCCATTTTTTGCCACTTGGCAGTTATAGAGTTAATCAGAGTATCTAAGAAAAGGAGAAAAAAAAATTCCCCTACAGTTAATCAGAATAATCAAACTATTGAGGAAAAGTAGAAATAACAATTCAATATTTCCGGTATTTAGCTGTTTTTACTTACTCATAATTCTTCACTATGTAACATATTCATTTTTAGAACAAACATGGATAGGGCAAATATGATACATTTGTAACAAAATAGTTTTGTTAGGGTAAAACAAGATTAAATAATATTTAGAGCTGCATGTCAGGAAAAACCGTCATTGTTTTTCTCCTGTTTACAACACAGGCCCCGACTTGTATCTGTTTCTACGTTGTTTTAATCTTATTTCCCCTTTAAAGTTAATTTTAGTTACTTTAAGTTACTTACCATTAAGAGTCAGTATTTAATTACGTTTAAGTTGAATTTCTCTTCTGGAATGTCTTGCTGAACATATGTTTAATTTAATATTGGTAATTCTGACTAAAGGTGTATTTTTTCATAATCCAATAAATGTACCTTTTGGTTGCTCTCTTGTATTCTCCACCAAAGGGTTGCCACAGCGAATTAATCCACATTAGTGATTTGGCAGAGGTTTTACCCCAGATGCCCTTCCTGACGCAACCCTCCATGGTGAGGGAGGCTTGTGTCCCCACCTGGAATCCAATCAGGGACCTTTTGCTTGTAAGGGGAATGTGCAAACCACTACGCTACAGGGACTTTTCACAAAGAATAAATGCTTGATGCCTATGTGTAGTGCTATTCTGTTGTACTTAAACTGTCTTCCTCAAAAACATAAAGCTAAATGGAGAATTTCACTCAGTTGAGGAGTAATTTTATTTGTTTATTTTGAGGAGTGTGGAATATATTGAGAAGGCTAGGTCTGTGACTGATATAGGGCTATGTTATGGAAAAGCAATGCTTTGGAAGAGCACAGATTCAAAAAATATTGTTCTAGTTCTGATTTTGTACATCAACATGAATCTATAGGCTGCACTGGTGGTTAACTGAGAGAAGATGCTAAAAATGAAGGCGACATCCATCCATCCATCTGTCCTTCCATCTCTTTCCGCTTATCCAATTCAGGGTTGCACATGACAGCTTTAACAGGCTCCAGCTCCTCCTGAAGTAAGGTGATAATCTTAATACTGACCGAGCCTTTCCCTTTAAGGAATGTGGCCTTATGGATTACCTGTGTGTTATTTAGTTCCTGAAAGGCTGCTGGTATATCAAATTGTGTCCATGCCTATGTTCAAATCCTCTTTTAAACCAAATATAGGCAGCCAAGGTTCAAGCTGTTGCATTTACTAGTAGCAAATTCTGAATTATTTTTAATAGCCCACCTTTTACTATAATCTGTCAGTACCATTACTTAGTCTTAACCACACTCTTTGATACTTAGAATCAAAGAGTCTGAGGATAATCTTTGATGTTGCCTACAGGAGTAGCATCAATATTCAGGTTGCAGGTTGTTTTGGGATGTGAGCATTTTCTTTATTATATGTACTGGTATTTTATTGTTCAGAGAAAAAAACACAAGAGACTTTGTTCAAATTCTTTTGGCAAATCAAGGTTATGTATAATTTATAGACTCAACGGAAAAGAAACCCTCAAATGTGTAAAAAGGAGCAACAGAAATGATCATGCTCAGTTGACTGATGGCTTTCCATTGCTGACTGTGAAAGCAACCGGCATACATTTTGGGTGCTGCATACTATTACATTTCTAATTTGAGTGAAGAAACCAAGTAAAAAACACACAAACAGAGAGTACAGTGTAGGCTTTTAGACCAGCTCTGCCATTTGTGAAAGGGAGTCTAAAGTGCATCCTTCCTGTAATGGTCATGTTCTTATTTTAAGATTACTTTAAATCAGTATTTTATCAAGTCACATCAAGAATTTCACATTTTTGAAACTAGATTACTTTGACCTTACTGTGAATGAGAGTTTACCTGACTGTCCTAAAGCAAAGTTCACTGTTTTTCTTTTTCTGATTATTATTTTTTTTTCCAATATGGAGTGAAATAACCAAATGGCTTGAAGATGAATGCCTCAGTTTCGAATAATGATCGACTGCAGAGGTTTCTAAGAGCATTTATAAGAACTTAAACTCTCCTGGTGCTCAAGCTTGTGCTGAATACACTCTTAAACAAATTAAGATATGTAGCTGTTTTGAAGAGTTGCTATATATTTAAACATATACACATTAGACACACAAAAAAGGAAATGTTTTAGGAGCAGATAATTTTTAATTGACTAGTAAATGCCTGCAGTATTGCCTTCCTGCCCTAATCGTAATATTCGGTAAAAGTCAGTATACCGAAGTCGACTCTCATTACTTTTGTAAAGAAACCTTAAAATAAAAACATTTAAATGGTGCAGTTCAAGTTCATTGACAGTGAATGTAATTATTGCTGAATTTAAGTGTGCAACACACAACACAGGTTGCAGAATTGAAACAGGAAAGTAATTTAGCAAAAAGCATCTGTGCCGTTAATAAAAACAATTAGATCTGAAATGGAAACAAAAACAAAAAAACAGAACCAAAAAAGTTGTCTTTGGTTCTTTCAGCATATCTTGGAGCTTCCTCGATTGCTCTTAGGAAACTACAAATGAATAAAAGATATCTGTGAGATAATTTCAGGTGTCTTGATTTTTTACTTCAAGGTAATGCTTTTTTATGCCCGTAAGATCAATTCACCAATACCTTAGTCTTTTAAGCTTTGTGAGTTCCAGAGATGCTGTAATTATTATGTATAGATTCAGAAACTATAAAATTACCCTTACCTTATGGAGTTATATGAACCTATTCTGTGCCCCCACCCCCAACACTAATTTTGATGTTCTGTATAATCAGGTTACCACCTGAATATACAGCACCTGACTCTGGATCAGTTGTATACTGAATGGCTATGTAAATCACCTAATTTAACTTATTTTAAAAGTGATATCAGGGATAATTATATAGACAAAAGACATACAGGGACAAAATGAAATATCTTTTTATTTTACTTAGGATAGCTGTAGTGGCAAGGTGACACTGCTTTGTGCTGCAGGTGCCATCAAATGCTACCCTTAATTTCCTTGCCACTGCACAGTGTCGCTCCTAACAGATGAGGAACCAGAATACTGCAAGCTGCCAAGGCCCTTCATCTACAATTACCTAGCCCACAGCCACTGTACCTTTTCAGCAATCACACATCTAAATTTCCTGATTGGTCTCCTTACACATTACCATTTGCCTATTAGGCCCAAATTAGCTGGTATGCTCTTGATGTTGGTGAAATTAAATAAATAATTAAAAAAATATAGAGATGAGTGTACAAACATTGAACCTACTTGTGTGCAAGAGCCAATTGGTACCTTGTTAAGCCTCCCACCCTTTCAAGTTCTATCTTCCCCTTTTAGGTAGCAATTCATAAATTTAGGTTGTAAAATGTGTCAGTGGCACTTATACTGCAATGCCCTCTGTAATAACTTATCAGCATGCCTAGGTTTATGTGTGTAATTGGATTTGTGTGTGTGTGTGTGTGTGTGTGTGTGTGTGTGTGTGTGTGTGTGCGCGCGCATGTGCATGCGCACAGATCTTAGAGATACAACAGCCAGTAGCAGAGTAAATCAGTATTGATTTAGAATATTTTGGAAGCTAACAAAACAGTGGGAGACGGAACCATAAAAGAAAAATGAATGAGGGAACGAGAGAAACAAGAAGTGCCATACCACCATTACTTTACCTATGAACATTCTTTATCAGTATACAGTTCCTGCTTAAAATTAGACAGACTGGGACAGAAACAAAACAGAGAATAAATCACAGATTGTACCACCTGGGTTTCCTCCTGTTTTCTAATTTAAAGAACTGACTCTCATTGCTTGGTGCAGGATTGCTGGATAGAATACCTCAGGCCTTTCTTTCAGATCCTTGCAGCCAAGAACAAAGCTAATTAAAAAAAAAATCTGATCCAAATCAGAATTGAAAGGAAGTTGCATGCTAACCCTAACCATGACAACCTTAAGTAATTCCCCCCAATACATTTTTTATGTTTTTTTTTCTTGCAAAAACAAATTAAATCAACTTTTTAAATGTGCTTTCAGCCTCTCAAATGAAGTCTTGTGCATTTGAAAGAGCAGAATTGCACACTTTTATATGAATGTATAATGTCAGTGTATACTGAATTAGATTTAGAAATGTTTAGTTTACTCGTGTTACGAAGTATTTGCTGAATACATCGGTGCTTAAAAGTGATTACCAGTTGCTGAGCCATGTGGTGACTGGTACTGCTGTCAGCTTCGTTTACTCACAAACACATTGCCACAGATGCATATCATGGGCAACAGCATCAGTATCCACCTCTAGAAATGTGCTATACAGTATGTACTTTATAGTACACAAACAAGCTCTAAGGCAAGGGGGATTATGTTGCACATAACGTTACAGAAATCAAAATGAACTTACGTACATCATATATGTGTATGGAATAGATGAGAATACATACAAAGTATTAGATACACAATATTTATGTGCACACCTGCCACCATTCATTCCAGCTCTTGTAAATTGTATGCTATTGACTTTTATTTATAATTCACCTCTTATTTCTTTCCTTTTTTAATTTATTTTTTTTCACAAACACCAACAAGTGTACACTGACCTGTTAAAGGTCATTCCTCTTATAACTAGTACTCCTTCACACTGAATGAGTGGAGGACTTCCTTCATTGATCCACATGTTGGTATAATGGTATTCTAGAAATATTGTAGAAATGCTACACTTAACCTTTTAAAAGCTGTTTGTCAAGTTAGGTTGGCAGATGGTTTGGTATACTGTATAATGAATAATAACACTGTTCTGCAGTTATTATTAATTGCTTACACCACTAGCATTGCTGGGTTACAGGTATGCTTGCTCTAAAATAATTTGTACAAATTCAAACTATATTGCAACTTTTTGTTTGTTTGTTTGACTTTTACTTTTATGATTTTTATGTTTATTAAGAGAGTAGTCTAGCTTTAATCTTTTAATATGACACTGGTAGGACTCAAAGTTGCCTGCATAATTTTTTAACCGTTCTGCACCGATCAGGTATAACATGACCACCTGCCTAATATTCTGTTGGTCCCTCGTTTGCTGCCAAAACAGTCCTGACTCATCAAGGCATGAACTCCACTAGACCCCTGAAGGTGTGCTGTGGTATCTGGCACTAAGATGTTAGCAGCAGATCCTTTAAGTCCTGTAAGTTGCAAAGTAGGGCTTCCATGGAACAGACTTGTTTGTCCAGCACATCCCACAGATACTCAATTGGATTGAGATTGTGAATTTTGAGGCCAAGTCAATACCTGAAATTTATTGTGCTCCTTAAACCATTCCTGAATCATTTTTGCTTTGTGGCAGGGTGCATTTTATTGCTGAAAGAGGCCACAGCCATCAGGAAATATGGTTTCCATGCTCTGCAACAATGCTTAGGTAGATGGCATATGTCAGAATAAGGGACCCAAGGTTTCCCAGCAGAACATTGGCCAAAAGATCACAGTGCCTCTGCTGGCTTGCTTTCTTTCCGTAGTGCATCCTGGTTTCATGTGTAAGTGATGCACATGCACCCAGCCATCCGCGTGATGTAAAAGAAAACATGATTCATCAGACTAGGCCACCTTCTTCAATTGCAACATGGTCCAGTTCTAATGCTCACATGCCTATTCTTGGTGCTTTCAGCTGTGGACAGGGGTCAGCATGGGCACCCTGACTGGTCAGCAGCTATGCAGCCCCATATGCAACAAAAGGCATTGCACTCTGTATTTTGACACCCAGCATTAACTTCTTCAGCAATTTGAGCTAGAGTAGCTCATCTGTTGGATAAGACTGCACGGGCCAGCCTTCAGTGAGCCTTGGCCGCCCATGACCCTGTCATCAGTTCACCACTAATCCTTCCTTGGACCACTTTTGATGGACACTGACCATTGCAACTGGAACATCCAGAAGAGCTACAGTTTTGGAGATGCTCTTAAACAACACAATCCTGTCAAAAATGTATTCCTGCAATTGGAAGTGATAATTTTCCCTTTCTGGGCACAATTTAACCAAATGCAAAGATCATTGTTCTGACAAAACTAAATAAATAAATAATCTGTAATTTAAAAATACTGAAATACTGGTAATGTTAGGAATAATGCAGTATTATCAATTCATTTTCAATTCAGTTTTATTTATATAGTGCCAATTCCCAACAAAAATCATCCCAAGGGGTTTTACACTGTAAAGTCCCTACATTATTAGAGAGAAAACCCCAGCAATCAGACAATCCCCTATGGGCAAGCACTTGGTGTCCGTGGGAAGGAAGAACTCCCTTTTAACAGGAAGCGACCTCTAGCAGGACCAGGCTCAGAGAGGGGCAGCCATCTGCCTCAACTGGTTGAGGGTGATGGGACAGAGAAGAGAGAAATAAGAGCAAAGAGAGACAGAGGCTATAGGAGAGAGAGGACAAAATTTAAGGACATATATCAGTAGTAAATAAATGCATGGGGATTGAAAAGAGGTGGGTGGAGAAGAAGCCCCTCAGCAGCTTAAATCTATTGCAGCATAACTAAGCCCTAACTATAAGACTTCTCAAAAAGGAAAGGTTTAAGCCTAATCTTAAATGTAGAGAGGGTGTCTGTTTCCCAAATACAAACCGGGACCTGGAGAGGGGCCTGATAGCTGAAGGCTCTGCCTCCCATTCTACTTTTAAGAACTTTAGTAACCACAGGTAGGCCTGCACTCTCGGAGCAAAGTACTCTGTTTGGAAAGTATGGTACAATGAGGTCTTTAGGATGGGATGGGGCCTAATTGTTCAGGCCCCATCCTCTCAGGTTGTTGATTGTAAGTGAGTAGAAAGATTTTAAATTCAATTCTGGATTTAACGAAACGATTTAACGAGAAGCCAGTATAGGGGAAATATGATCTCTCTTTTTAGTCTCTGTCAGTACTCTCACTACAGCACTTTGGATCAACTAACGACTTTTTAGGGAGCTTTTAGAACAGCCAGGGAGCAATGAATTACAAAAAGCTAGCCTAGAAGTAATAAATGAATGAACTTGTTTTTCAGTGTCACTCTGAGGCAGGATGTTTCTAATTTTGACAATATTGCACAGGTGAAAAGAGGCAGTCCTACATACTTGTTTAATGCGAGCATTAAAGGAAAAAACCAGGTCAAAAATGACTCTAAAATTCCTTAAAGTGTCACTGAAGGCCAAATGAATGTTGTCTAAAGTATATGGTTAGAAAGAGTCCGCCTGAGGTTTTTTTTGGGCCAAATACAATAACCTCAGTTTTGTCTGAATTTTAAAGTAGAAAATTACAGGCCGTCCAGGTCTTTATGTCTTCAAGACAGGCCTGTATTTTAACTAATTAATTTGTGTTATCTGGCTTCTTGGTTAAATATAGTTGGGTATCATCTACATAGCAATGAAAATATATGCAGTGTTTTCTAGTAATGCACAGCACTCACCTATAAACATCTATTGTAGTCCATTACTGTAAACTCAAATGTTATTAAGAAATGGTCAGATAGAAGAGTATTTTCAGGTAATACTATTACTTGTTCAGTCTCTATGCCATATGTCAGGACAAGATCAAGAGTGTAATCGAAACGATGAGCTGGTTCATTTACATTTTGTGAAAAGCCAGTTGAGTCTAATAATGAATTGAATGCAGCATTGAGGCTGTGTTTTTAATATCTACATGAGTGTTAAAATCATCTACTCTAATTATTTTATCTGAACTGAATACTAAATTGGATAATAATTTAGAGAATTCATATAAAAACTCTGAATAAGGGACATGCGGACAATAGGTAACAACAAATAATTGAATTTTTTTTTTTTTTTCCCAGTCATTGTGATTGAGGCTAAGAGTGAGGCTTTCATATGAATTATACTCTGTCTAGATATTTGGTTGATCAGTAAGCTAGAATTAAACGTTGCTGCCACTCCTCATCCTTGGCCTGTGCTTCAAGGATTCTCACAGTTAGTATGACTCAGGGGAGTTGATTCATTTAAACTGATGTGTTCTTCCTACTCTAACCAGGTTTCTGTGAGACAAAACAAATCAATGTGTTCATCAATTTTTAAATCATTTACTAACAGGAACTTAGAAGAGAGAGACCTAAGAATCAATAATCCAAATTTCATTGTTATGCTCTTTGGTGCCATTGAAATGTTATATTATTTTTTCTTTGTGAATTTTTAAGATAAACTTGTTTTTTTTTTAACTAATTTTTGGTGGATTTACTTTAGGTGGTCTGGGAGCAGACATATCCTCTATGGTGATGGGATTTTGGGGGCTGACAGGAGGAGCGAAACTGCAGAGAGGCATGTATGACTGCAACTTTGCTTCCTGGTCCCAACTCTGGACTGTCATGTTTTGGGAAGTTTAATAAAATCAACCAGATTTCTCGAAATGAGAACTGCTTCATCGAGAGTCTGATGGATACAGTTCATCCTAATAAGATTAGGTTTCCCCCAAAAGTTTACCAGTTATCTATGAAGTCTACACCATTTTCTGAAGACCACCTAAACAGCAATAGAGTTGCCGGTGACCAAAGTTTGTTCCTTAGCAGATGTGTCATTGTGCGGGGAAAATTGATTTAAAACGTGAACAGGCTGGTGGTGTACTGAGGGCTTCTGTTTCTGGTTATGCTTCCTCCTCTCAGTCAACCAGCCGGCATGGTTTACTGGCTGCTCGGGATCAGCTGGGGGACAGCTAACCGGGGCTAAGCTACCTTGGCCCGCACCATCTACATGGGCCTGGCTAGTTGCTGGACCCATTTCAAGGGTGTGGAGCTGTGTCTCCAATTCTGTGAGCCTTATCACTCACTCAATCTTTCCCCTAACTTTTCAGAATTAGAAATGGATCATTATTTTTGCTAGTGTGGACTTCTTTTGTTCTGGTGTATAGTACAGTGTATCATAGAATTCTGCCAAGGTATGATGTGCCCTCCTCCAATGCAGAAGATTATTAGCTTTTACTGTTCAGACTGAACTCATCACCTAACCTCCCTGCTTTCCCTTAACTGCTCATCTACTAATCATTCTCACCCCAGGACTTTCTGTTCTCTATAAAATGAGTGCGTGTGTGTGTGTGTGTGTGTGTGCGCGCGCACACGCGTGTTTGAGTGTGTTTGCTAATCACACTGTCTGCCTTAGGTTGCCTTTTTCTTCCAACCCTTTTAACACCAAATAAAATCATTCTTGCTTGAGCATGTAACTGTGGTATCTAGCTCTCTTTCCCCCCTGCCATTGTTTTGTTTATGGCTCTGTTTGCCTTTTCTTCTTTTGATTTCCTTTTTCTGATCTTATTTTTATATGCTCCCTTTAACCTTTTGCTTTATCATTTCTCTGCCTGGAATATGTTTTTCCCATAATCATTCATAAATTAACATTTTAATGAAAAATAAATCACAGTTTCAAACCCTTATAATCACTCACATTTATTTAGTTTCCTTAGCATTTCAGCACTTTGTGGTGGCTGGGATGGTGCTCCCTGCGACCCTGAGCTGGATCAGTGAAAGAAAATGGATGGATAGATTTCCCAGAAAAATACATGATTGTTATTTGCCTTATCAAGATGAGATGTGAGTACAGGTGTTAATGAAGAAACTGTAATGATTTTTTTTTTTTTTAAGTATTGTTTACTTCCAGTGTGTTTAGTGTGTTATTTGTATGCTTTGTTTAATAGCAAAACAGATGTAGGCAAAGCAGATCATGCTAACTGAGGATGTGACAAAGAGAGGTGTCGGAAATTATGTAATGGACGCTGAGACTGTGAAATGGGTGGCAAAAGTGAGAGTGGTGTGTCCTAGTAATTGAAATGTGTTGTATCGACATGCTGGAGTTCGATTTCAGTGTTCTTGGTGCTGATGTTTTTATGGGGCTTGGTTTTGAAGGTATTACCACTGAGGAAGAGAAAAGCAAGATCAAAACAGAAAAAAAATGAAGTGACAAAGGAAGAAATGCGGTGGGAAAGGAGGAGAAGCATTGAAATAGAAAATGCCACGGGCCAGATTTTTAAAGACTTTTGCACCTTGTTCCAGACTCATTGTTGTGCATGTTATTTGTCAAACCTGTGCCCTAGCCTGGAAGCACTATTCAACTGTCATTTGGATTACATACACTTTGCCTGTCAGCACACCTTTGGTGTGATTCTTGAAATGTTATTCCATCCTTAACAGCATGCATAGGTATTTCAGTGAAACCATGAAAGTAGCAAAAAAAAAAAAACCCAAAAAACTTATATTAACTGCCCGAATATCCAAATATTCTACCTTATTTACTACAACCCGAATTCCAGAAAAGTTGGGACGTTCTTTAAATTTGAACAAAATGAAAACTAAAGGATTTTCAGATCACATAACCCAATATTTTATTCACAACAGAACATAGATAACATAACAAAGTTCAAACTGGGAAATTGTACACCTTCATTCACTAAATGAGCTTATTTCAATTTGATGCCTGCTACAGGTCCCAAAAAAGTTGGCATGAGGGCAACCAATGGCTGAAAAAGCAAGAAAGTTCAAAAAGATTCGGCTGGGAGAGCATCCAGCAAGTTAATTGATATCAGG
>VUQH01043938.1:0-11723 GCA_015106775.1 Etroplus canarensis | reverse complement strand
TAGCCGACCCCGCCAGAGCCCCCCCCCCCGGAGTAGGCCCGAGATGAGGCCCAAGAGCCCCGGTGACCGAGAGTCCCCCGCCACCCGGTGGGCCCCCCACCCCACCCACGCTGAGGCAGGGCCCAACCACCCAGGAATGCCAAGAAGGGTGGCCAGCGTCCATGCCCAGCTGTCCGGCAATGAACCCCAGAGACCCCAAGAACCCACACCCCCGGGGAGACAGCAGCAAGGAGCGAGGAGGGGCACCCCCTATTGACCATGGTGATAGATAGAGGGGTCAGCAAGCCCCAGATCCAGCCACACTCACACGCCAACACACACACACACGGACACACTTTGGGCCACTGCCGATGCCACGGGAGAGAGGATGCTCTCCAAGCTCCACCATGACCCGGGGATGTAGCCACCCCGGCCCCCAATCCCAGCCAAACCCCCCCCCCAAGGGGTGCCAGAAACCGGGGTGTATGGAGACCCAACCTCTCCCCCACCAGCCCCCGACCTATGTTGTGTGTATGTATGTTGTTTGTGTGTGTGTGTGTGTGTGTGCGTATGTGTGTGTGTAGGTGTGTGTATAATGGTGTTGAAACTACGGTGCTATTAAAATTTGGGGGGAGGGGCATAGTCTAGTCTATGTTATGATTGAACAACAGCTGCCCATCCTTTGTATACTGTGCATGTTTTGTCCCAGGACTAATATACAGTGTTTCCTTCTGTCCTGCTGAGATGAATGTCATGAGCCTCTTCCTGCTTCCTCTCCATACACCACCAGGAGCACTTATGGGCATTGTGGGTAATTTCATGCCACCAACATAATTAAATTCAGTTCTGGAAATTGAGAACTGGTTGCGGTAGTGAAATAAATGTGCAGTTTCTGTGAACTAACCACAGGGAGAGCCTGCTGAATGCTTAATGCTGGGTTTCCTCCAGCCAAGTTAATAATCAAGCCACTCAGGCATGAATACTAACATTAGCCAATTAACCATTGTTCTTTATTGCTGCTTCCAAAATGGAAAACTTATATGGGATAAATGGGTCATCAAAGGCTGAGCTATAGAGCAGTTTGGTGTTATTGTGAATACTACTGTGCACAAATAAAAAAACAATTAAAATGGTAGTGTTGGACAGATGCAATCAGTTATGGCCCTCATTAAAATTACACAGTAATTTCACTTTAGCTTTACCTGAAATTACTATGCAAACTGGTCTGCTGTATGAATTATTTTCACAGAGATAGTTCTCTTCACTGCAGCTTTAAAACGTATGCAAATAGATAAAACACAAGCAAATCAAGCAATTTTTTAGGTAGAAAAAAAGATTTTCCTTCTTTTGAATGTGGATAAAACTTTTGCAGCAGTGTTTTTATAGGCTCAGTGTAACCCCATCCTTCTGTCTGGCAGTGTTTTTGTCATGGAGAGTGTGCATGGTCTGTTTGGATGGGTGTTCCACACCAAAGTATAGAACTGTGCAAAAGTCTCAGACCACCTGACATTTCATTGTATTTTGCAAGGAAAATGGGAAATAAGTGCAAAGATTTATTGAAATGTGCAAATCCAGTATATAAGGCAAAAGCAGAGTTTGTACAGTCTGCATGAGCTTTAATGTCAAAGTTTGGTATGGCCACCTTTATTCTTCATCACAGCCTGAACTCTCTCAACCAGGCTTTCTGTCATTTCTTTAAGTAGTCATCAGGAATAGTTCTCCAAACTTCTTGAAGGACATTCCAAAGCTCTTTACTGTGTTTTCTGTTCTCTGTCAAGATGATCCCGCACTGCTTCAATAATGTTGAGATCCATTTATCCCTCCATCAGACCTGTTTCCACTGATGTTCAGTCCAGTTCCTGTGTCATTTTCATAGCTCAGCCTTTTCTCCCTGTTTCCCTTCCTTAAGAATGTCTTCTTGACAGCCACCCTTCCACTGAGACCATTTCCGATGAGGCTTCAGTGAACAGTAGATGGATCAATTGAAGGTCCAGATGCATCTCTCAGGTCCTGTGTCAGGTCTTTGCTGGATTTGTTCCTATTTCTTAAGGAAACGACTTTCAAATACTTTTCATCTGCCATTGATAGGTTTTTAATCCAGACACTTCTTCTTTTGTCCTCCACTTGTCCAGTTTCCTCAAAGTTTTTAAGCACTCTCTGCACACCATGCTGAGATATGTTAAATTTTAGCTAATAATTCTTTGGGAATCACTTTGTTAGTGCAAAAATATGATTTCATGCATGTCAAACTGTGTTATCTTTGGCAGTTTTCATAGACTAAGAACAGGTAATGTTTTTTTATTGACAGGCTGTGAGTAACAAAGTGCCTAAAGGTCCAATTTAAAACTGGTTCTTTCTAAGTTATGTGTAGATACAGCACTAATTCATCCTTCATGTTGGGAGCCATTCTCACAGTTGAATTAGTCATAGGTCAGTGTTAAGTGACTAAGCAAATAAAAACATCCCCTTGAAATGGTCAGGTACAAGGACTGGACTGAAAATGTGTGGAAAAAGCAGCCAATGCAGAAAGCAACACTTTGAAAGAACTCTGAAAAGCTCAGAAGACCATTATAAAAAAAAAAAAAATGACAAGAAATTCTGTCCCTTTGAAGGCAAGACTTTTGCACAGTATGGTAACATCCATGTGAATGCTAGAATGCAAAGGTTTCCATAAGACCTTTGTAAGGAGGTGATTACTTGTCAATGGATTTAATATTGCGGCTCACCAGAGATACCACTTGCGAACAGATTTCTCAACAACAGACCTAAAATGAACTTATTTAACTAGTGAGATGTCTGTCTAATCCTCTAATTGACAAACATGGACACGTGTTGGCTAGCTGAATGAAATTCACGTCCACACAACTAGTATCAGGTTGCTTGGTAGAAAGTAGAGTCACAGAAAAATGCATGTAGAATTTCTAACTTTCTATACAGAAGTATGAACGTGCATACCAAATGTGTAGGCTTATTTATACTTTTTTGCGTACTTGCAGATTGATATGGAACATTTTTAACAAAAATGTCTTTCTTTTGTGGTACAGCTAACACAGGTTTGTTTAATTTGTGACTCATTGTCAGCCCCGGCTTTAAAGGAACATTTCTGATGCACCCACAGTGTCCTTCTTTTACCCATTCAGTAAAAAATTATTCTGTAGATTGTGGGTGATTTTTAAACGTAAATAGAAAAATATTTTTAAATATTTTTATAACATGTGCGTTCCATCTGAGTCAAACACTGGCCTCAAAATGTGAATACCGTTTGATCCATGTATTTATATTAGTGTGCACTGCAGTTTTTCCCCACAGAGATAAAACATTGCATGTTTTAATTGGCTTCCCTCCTGCTGTGCAGACAAAACGGTTCGGTCATACAACTGTAACAAGTCATATAATAATTTTCCCCTTTGATAAGACATTTTGCTTTCTGCAGAAGAAAAAAAAAGGTTATAATAGTGTCACAGATCACGTCAAAATAAATAAATAAAAGAAGAGGCAGCAAAACAGAGAGCGACACTGTCTTGCTGTGAAAAGTGATTGACTTAGCGGGAAGTCGATGTGGCTGAGGCTGACTGAGTCACTGCATAATGCCATGACTATTCCTCCAAGTGTGTGTTGTTCTTCTAAACTGTACACATGTTAATCACTGGATCCAAGGGATTAGCAGGCAGTGTGCACCTTATTTTAGAGCAGCAGGTTCAGTATGGGTTAAGATGAGCCCTCCTCCATCCTAAGCTTTTTACACAGGTCCTGTGGGATTCCCCAGCCTTCCATTATACCCAGTCAGGTGAATTTCACTGCAGGGCAAAACAGTCATTCCCCAGCCAGTGCAATAAATTATACTTTGACATTAAATATTAATGCCAACTACTGGTGTCCTCCATAAGACTGATGAATCCCAGATTTGTCATTTTACGCACTGTTCAGTGCAAAACCAGCCACTAAAATTTCAATTCTTTAAACAGCCTGGTTGAAGATCTTGTATAATACTATATAAGCACAGTTATTTTGTTACTGAATGTTCTCATCTGTGGCTGCCCAGCTTCATGATGTGACAGGATGTTTTCCTCATCTTTAGTGTCAGCCAATGCATCTCTCTGTAGTGTTCGCTGATAGAAGAGCCGACTGAATTCTGCCTCCTTTCAGTTTTTGCTGGAACAAGTATTTCATTAATTTACTTCAACACATAAGTAGCTGATGTGGATGAAATAACATATTAAAAAAAAAAAAAGATATATATCAAAATGTTAGGTTGTCTGTTTCTTGTGTAAATGATTTATCATTGGACAAAAAATCATTGCAACTGTAATGCAATGCTATTCAGTACGGAAGCGTAGAGCTGCCACCCATGTAAAAAATTTTTTTATACCTTATCACGTTATAATGTGATAGTTTATTGTAAAAACGTGAAATGTATCACGTTATAACGTGAAATGTATCACGTTATAACGAAATGTTTCACATTTCAGAGGACCCTTCCTCACTGACTGGCACCTAACTGTTCACAATAAACTGCTATCACCACAGCCATGGCTACACACTTGGATACTCCGCTACTGAGGTTTCTCCGAATTTGCGGTGTGCCCGAGGAATGACTTTCACGAATGGAACAAGAACACGTGATATCTTTACGTTTTTACAATAAACTATCACGTTATAACGTGATACGTTTCACGTTTTTACAATAAACTATCACGTTATAACGTGATAAGGTATACAGTTTTTTTTTTATATGGGTTGCAGCTCTACGCTTCCGTAATTCAGCACATCCTGTAGAAATTAGATTTTTTTGGAAGTCAAAGGCCAGACAAGTGGAAAACGTAGCTATGGATAGAGTGCATATTTAGATACAGAGAGGGTGGTGTTGTTCTTTCATGTGATATTGAGCTGGTTTGTCAGACCTAATTTCAGCACCATAAATTGTCTTCTGTCTCACCTGGGGCTTTGGAGTACTGTATAGTTCTTCTTCTTTGTTTTGTCTTCTTCTTTACATGGAAGATGAGTGAATATTAGAATTGAATTCATTATCAATTTATGAATTTATTATGTCTTCAACAGAAAAGATTGGCATCTATTTACAACTGTTGCATCAAGCTATTTTGCCCCTGTTATGTGTTCTATCCCAAATGTTTGCTGCTTTGTCTTCTGAAAATTACCCTCCTATAAGACTGAGCTGAATTCTCTGTTTTGTTTCAAGGGAAATTGATTTTTCTCACAGACTATATATTTGTCACATTTCACAGGTATGTTTGGTTCGGGAATGTCGTCAATAGTTAAACAATGCAGAAACATTGACTGTACGTCAGGTCTGGGTCAGGAACACTCAAGAAAGCTGGACACACTATGAGCCAAAACTACCCTGATAGCCATCCTTTCCTTACTTTCTAAATCTTTCAGAAAGGGAACATAGTTCTTGCATCTGTGTTAAATGTTGGGACTTTGCATAGTTGGTAAGTGAAAAGTGAAACAGGACAGAATATAATTCCTATGGATGCTGCGGCAGTTTGAACAGCCCTGTGCCTTTAGGGGTGTGTGTGGAGGTTAACATATATATTATAAGTTGAGCAGTGTCCATCATCCTGTTGCCTGCAGGCAAACTGCAGGAGGATCCATCAGTGCTCAGTGCTGTCCATGAGGAAGTGTCATGATAAACAACTGCCGGTCCGTGATGGTTGTGTGAAATACCAACGTGTGTTTGCAGACCCTCAAACAATGCGTGTGCTGAGGGGTTTATTGCTTCTCTCAGGTGAGGGCCTCCATGTGACAGGTCATGGCATGCTAGAGTTAAAGGGGTAGTGTTCTATTACTTCCATTTGACTGAATTTTGTAATCATATTTTTTTAAAATAGGTTCATACTATTTTCCAGAATCTCTTTTAATTTTAATATAAAGTTTATACCAAACACTTACACTACATTTTGGCCACTGCGGGTAACTAGCTAATTAAACTAAAGTCAATTCACCAATGAATGTAAATAATAAAACATTCTGGCAAGCATGCCAGTCTGGTTAGACTTGATCTGACTTCTCCTGCTGTACTGTTGACATGTTCCATTATGGTCCATAAGCATTTGGACAATGACGCTTTATTATTATTATTATTAGTATTGGTATTACTTATAGTTTTGTCTCTGTACTCCACCACAGTGACTTTGAAGGGAAATAATGAAGAGTTGACAGAAGAGCAGACTTCTAGCATCAATTTAGCTTCAGTTTATGAATTTCAACCATTTTCATTCATAAACCCACATTTTAAGACAGTTGACTGACAAGCGCTTTCAGTTAAAGCCTGTTCCCTCGTTATTTCATGGAAAATTAAGCACATAAAAGATCTCAGCGTGATTTCTTAATGTGGGATTTGAATTTTGTAGCTATTAATTGGAAAACTCAATATGAAGTTTAAAGCCATTAACTTGAAATGAGATTAGAGTGAAAAACCTAAATACAACATAAAATACCATACAGATAGCATAAACAAGTGGCCGAATCAACAATCTGCAACAAAAAAGAAGTACATTGGCTGGTTCAGCCACCCTAAAACGTCTGGAAGACCAAGACAACTAATGATGGCAGGAATTTTTTTTGTTAAACTTAACTCTTCACATCATCTAGTCAAGATAAAATCTTGACGAGGAAGGTGTTTTATTGTAAAATTCTATATTCAAGAGACGCTTTCATGAATGTAAATAAAGAGGGTTTATAACAAGGTGCAACTACTAGTTTCACTCAAGAACAGAACGCTGAGACTGGACTTTGACAGAAAGCAATTAAAAGGGAAGACAAAGAAAGTTTTTGGACAGATGAACTTGTAGCAGAATGATGAGAAGAAAAAAGTATGGAGAAGGAAAGGAACAGCTCATGATCTGAAGCCACATACCACATCATCTGTCAAACATGGGGGAGGTAACGTTATGGCCGTTAGTGGAAGCAGGTTACTAGTGTTTATTGATTATGTGACTGCTAATAGAAGCATGGATGAATGGAATGTATTCTTTTCTTAGATTTAGACAAATGCTGCAAACTGATTGGTCAGAGCTTCACAGTGAACAATGCAAACTGCAAAAGCAAGCCAAGAGTTTCTCAAGGCAAAGAAATGGGATATTCTTCAAAGGCCAAATCAGTCACCTGATCTCAACCCCACAGAGCAGCTTTCAGTTACTGATGGCAGAGCTGCTTTTTACTTTTGCTAAATCTAGTGAATTAAATGATCAATTCATCATTTCTTGATTGTTTGATGTATAACCCGCTTTTCTGGTGCACAGAGGCTAAATTACAAAAAATCAGTTATTTTTCAAATAACATAAAATATCCATCCATAGTCTACTGCTATTTCGGGGGTCGGGGTCATGGAAGCAGCTGTTTAAGCTGAGAAGCCCAGACTTTCCTCTCCCCAGCCACCTCCTCCAGCTCTTCAGAGGGGACATCAAGGTGTTTCCAGGCCAGTTGGGAGACATAGTCTCTCCAACGTGTCCTGGGTCTGCCCTGGGCTGTCTTCCCAGAAGGACATGCCCAAAACCCCTCAAGTGGGAGGTGTCCAGGAAGCGTCCTAATCAGATGCCTAAACCACATCAGTTAGCTCCTTTCGATGTGGAGGAGCAGTGACTTTACTCTGAGCTTCTCCCGGATGACTGAGTTCCTCACCCTATCTGTAAAGGTGAGTCCAGCAACCCTGTGGAGAAAGCTCATTTCAGGCTATAACTTGCCAAATGCTTGCTCAAAGGGAGTTTTTTCATTCAATTACAATTCCCTTAGAGGACTTATGTTTTTGTTTTTTTCAGATTGTATAAATAAAGCTGAACTTAATATCCAGCCATGCGAGATTTAAATAAAAGAAAAAGAAAAACTCATTTGCACAGGGCCCATCAGCTAGCAAGTACAGGTATTCACACAGAAATTAATCAAATGCTATTTTATTATTATTATTACTAAATATGTGAGCACCTGATCATCTGGCAGTAACTTGATGTGACAGATGGTTTGCCATACTAACCATCTGGGAAGTTGTTTAAGGAAAAGGTCTGGAAAGGGTAGACATGTTCAAAAAAAATACTTGGCATGTTATTGGATAAACCATCTGTCTTTTACTTTCTATCATGGGCTAACTTAAGTCACATGAACAAACAATTGGACGCAGCGAACGAGCTGCACTCTAGTGTGGCTGGTTATAATAGTTAGCATGTCGTCAGTTCTAGCCATCAAAGCTACTCACAGGGAGTCCGTTTTGGACAGATACCAGTTCCTGCATACATCAGTAAATATTACAAATTTTAGACTACACACGATGATATTAAGAGGTTTGGAGAACTTAAATATAACAAAACTAATTAAATAACTCACATAAATTTCTTTTTCACTTTTGTACCTTTTTCCAGAAGCTCTGTCAGTAGAGGGTTTTGTAGATCTGGATTGCTTGAAAAACTTGGATATTTATTAACTTTTATTTAACCAGGAAGTGAACTCTTGAGATTAAGAATCTCTTTTGCGAGAGTGTCCTGGGCTGGCGAGCAGCATTACCCTACCATGTTTTTCAATGGCAGGAGAAACCGCAGTGCCCGGAGAAAACCTGCGCATGCACGAGGAGAACATGCAAGCTCCACACAGAAGGACCCTGCCTGGATTTTGAACCCAGGACCCTCTTGCTGTGAGGCAGCAGCGCTAACCACTGACCCACCATGCAGCCGCTTCAACGATGCCACGGGTCCAAAATGATGAACTGTGCTGGACGTTACCTGGCACAGGTGCACGTGAAAATGGAAGCAGTCGTTAACCTGCCAGACTGAGCCAGTGCAGAAGACCAGGCTTTTTCAGCAGAAGTGGATCCAGAACATAAACAGAAAGGAGCAGGGGCTAGTTCAGGCTTCCAAGTTAAGTTCTCAGGGTCAGTAAGCAGTCTCTCCATGCTGCTGACACAACAAACAAAGCATGGCGGCAGCTCCAAAATGTCAAATCCAGCATGGCTATGTCCTTCTTGTATATCCAGTCTTCCTGCTGCTGTCCAAAGTGACCTGCTGAGAGCGAGCCAGAAAAGCAGGGCTGCAGCCGGGCAGCTGTACAGAAAGCCGAATCTTGCTGTTACCGTCATTCGAAAGTTATGTGCCACGACTTTAACCCCTGACCCTGAGCATTGCTGCTGTCATCAGGGAACATCACCCCGGGGTTCTGCACCGTCTTCCAGGATCAGCTTTCCAGAGGAGCTGGAACAGTAAAAGCAGGCTGTGGGTTATATGCTCCAGGTGCAGCGAGAGCCTCCACCAGCAGCTGTCCTCCTCCTCCCCATCCAGCTGTCCATGACCTCACTCCTGAACCATCTCATTCACGTCCAGCGCTCTGCATGCACGCTGTCCTTGTTAATGCTGCTCTGATCATTAAAACAGTCACGTTCAGAAACACACAAAGCACCAAGAACATGTTTTCTTTCAGAGCAAATGAACTTCTGTAGTGACAGGGTGGAGGAGGCGTGTGCTGTAACAGCAGCAGGTGGTGTTCACAGGGGGGTCCCGTTTCCTCGGTTTCTGGTCTGTAATGAGCTGCAACACCCTCACACAGAACAGATCCTGGTTCAGCATGGCCTGAAGATGGTTGATGGCAGGAAAAGTCGGAGCAGCCTGGTACCATAACTCCTCACTGAGCGCTGGCTGCAGTACAGTGGTAGTACTAGTAGTAGTGTTGTAGTAGTAGTAGTGTTATAGTACTGTGAGTCTTTGCTGGGTTACCATTTTTCAATGTTGTAGTATTAGTAGCAGTATGACAGCAGTATGCAAGTCCTCACCTGGCTCTGACTATATTATTATTGTAGTATAAAGCATAGTATTACAGTAGTGCTAGTACTGGCAGCAGAAATGGAGACTCATCAGACCAGAATTTTTTTCAGTCTTCTGTTGTCCAATATTGGTGAGCCTGTGTGAACTCTAGCCTCAGTTTCTTGTTCTTAGCTGACAAGAGTGGCACCAGGTGCGGTCTTCTGCTTCTGCGATGTTCTTCTGCGGATCTTGGTTGTAACCAGTGAATGTCTGAGTTCCAGTTTCCTTCTTATCAGCTGGAAGCAGTGTGTCCATCCTCCTCTGACCCCTGGCATCAAAAAGTCATTTTCTCCCAGAGACCTGCTGCTCACTGGATATCTTCACTTCTTCAGACCATCTCTGTAAACCCTACAGATGGTTGTGTGTTAAAATCCCGGCAGGTCAGCAGTTTGTGAAACACTCAGACCAACAACCATGGCACATTCAGAGTCACTTAAATCCCATTTCTTCATCATTCTGATGCTCTGTTTGAACTTCAGCAGGTCATCTTCATCATCTCTACACGCTGCCATGTGATTGGCTGACTATGTGCTGATTATATATGTTAATGAGCAGGTGAGCAGGTGTACCTAATGAAGTGGCTGGTGAGTGTAATTTCCACACTCTCCATCTGAAGCTTGAATTTCCCTCTTGGCCATCAGCTGCTGTCAACATCCATACTTTGACTGCTCATGTTAATGAAATGGCTGATTGTTAATAAGTGATGTTAATAAAATGATTTGATTTGATTGGGTGGCAATAGTGACGACACTTGGCTGGGTTTGGTGTTCATTTGTTCAAACTGTACTCACATTTCTGCTTTTGTTCTGATTCTCTCTCAGCTTCGTCCTCCACATCTGCAGCTTGTGGCCCTCTGTGGAAGCTGTGATTCAGATTTCGAAGGTCAAATGTTTAATTTGGGAAGTTTCAGTTTGTACGAGTGGGTAAAAATACAGAAGTGAAAACAGCCACAGAAAGGTCAAAGATGAGGAATCTGGTGTTGTAAATAATCCATTTTCTTAAACTTTATACACACCCACCACTGTCTGTTCATCAACAGCAGAGTTTTGGAGCTAAATTGGAGCAACTCAAAAATATTTTGAGCCTTGACTCCTTTAGAAGAGCTTTGCATGACTCACAGCTCACCCTGTGATATCAATCATATCCCTTCTTTAAACCACTGACATGTTTCAAAGACATAAAGGCCAGGATGAGATGGAACTTCCTACTTGTAGATTCAGACAAAACTGAAGCCCTGGTGTTCTGAGTGGTTGGAGCTTTACAGGCATTTGGTTTTTAAAGCTGCCCAAGATTAAAGCACTCCAGAAGATAGTTCAGGGTTCTCAAAGGGTCATTAAACAGTCTCAAATTAAGTTTAAGGAAAATAAGGTCTTAAAATGTCTATATGCACTCATGGCCGATTGATTAGGTACACATGTTCAACTTCTCATCAACATAAATATCCAATCAGCCAATCGCACAGCAGCACCTCTGTGCATTTAAACAAGTAGGCATGGTGAAGACGACCTGCTGAAGTTCAAAGGGGGTCTGAGTGTTTCGCAAACTTCTGATCTGCTGGGATTTTAACACACAGCCATCTGTAGGGTTTACAGAGAATGGTCTGAAGAAGAGAAAGTATCCAGTGAGCAGCAGATCTCTGGGAGAAAATGACCTGTTGATACCAGAGATCAGAGGTCAGAGGAGGAACAGACTGTGTCCAGCTGATAGGAAGGAAACTGGAACTCAGACACTCACTGGTTACAACCAAGGTCTGCAGAAGAGCATCTCTGATGGGCTACAACAGCAGAAGAGCATCTCTGATGAGCTACAGCAGCAGAAGAGCATCTCTGATGGACTACAGCAGCAGAAGAGCATCTCTGATGGGCTACAGCAGCAGAAGAGCATCTCTGATGAACTACAGCAGCAGAAGACCACACCAGGTGCCAGTCCTGTCAGCTGAGAACA
>VUQH01043935.1:0-11220 GCA_015106775.1 Etroplus canarensis | reverse complement strand
AACAAAAGCAAATAAAAAAAAAAAAAAAAAAAACCCAAAAAAACACCTAAAATGCATTTGAATTTCACCGAGAAATTGGAAATGTTACAGAAAGACACGATGTGCTGTTTCCGGACAATGTGGCAAACTTACTGTAATGTTAAGCAATGCTGTTTTAAAACAGGAAGCAGTCACGCAGCTGGTGAACAACACTGGACAAAAAGAAAATTCAAAACACACACACACACACACACACACACACACACACAGCGACATGTTACCTGTAGCAGTGACAGTGCTTTCCTGTGCTTTTTCTCCCTGCTTTTGCATGCTTACATATGTGACGCTGGCGGAAAATGTAAAGTAAAAGCCCCTAAAGTAACAGTTTCACAGGTCCGTGTGTTTGCAGGGGTGTTTTCCCCTCTACTTTAAAAAGCAGACTCAGAGAAGACGCACCTTTGCTACCTTGAGTTCTACAGGCACTGTTAATCATTTTGACACCTGTAAATTAGATTTCCCCAGTACTCTGTCGCCCCCTTCAGGCGTACCGCCGCAACTGCACCCAAAGGCAGGCGGATTCGTGAGTTGGCAGAAACGGGGGGCTGGGGTGGGGAGGGGGGCTCAGCAGGTCACTTCTGAATCAAGACTCATATTCCCAGAATTCATGTTAGTTCCGCCTCAGTGGCGTATCAGCCTGCCCGCCGCCTCCCTGCCTCCCTGCCTCCCGTTCTCCGTTGCCCGCTGGAAGGAGTTGTATCCCGGCGAGCAGCAGCGTCCCGAAACGTCTATTCCGCTGCAAAGCTGCAGGTCGCGGTGGGAGATGACCGAGAAGGAAAGCATGCTGAAGGATGCCAGATGGAGCCTGGGGAGGTAAGGATGTGAGTGTGAGCACAGTGTCTGAAGGCTGGTCACCGTTTCTGTGAGAGTGTGATGCGTTCTGGGGGCTTTTTTGCACTCAGACTTCCAGATTTATTGTCTGGTGCATCCCTGCCTGCCTGCCTGTTAGGACCAGGAGGGGTGTGCCACTGACGCTCATGCAGATCCACTGTCAAAAGCAACTGTTGATTTTTTTCTGAGAAGACAGCTTCTCTGGCCTGCAGTTAGACACATTTTGCATTATGCAAAAATATTTTCTTGCGGGCCTGCATAGTTCATTCACAAGATAGGCAGCTGGCCACATTGTGTCCAGATAAAAGTGTGTTTTCTTTGAATCAAACAGTTAAAAAGGGATGGGAAACCATTGCTTTGATTTTAATTGGACTATTTGAGAAAATAATGAAAACGAGCAATTTACCACACCCTTAGTGACTGTTCAGACTCCAGCCAGCAGTTCAGTACCCAAAGATGTTACATTTACAATAAAAAAAAGTCCAATAAATCCTTAACATTCAAGAGGCTGAAAGCAGCAGTGTTTCTGCCATTTTTAAACTCTTGCCAGTGTTTTACAGTGTGACATCAATTCGTTATTACTTTTATTAAGATTAAAATTCATGAAATGAGATCAAATTTAATTAGGCCGCTAAGTTAATTTCATTATGATTTTATCTGCTGGATTCATGATGAAATTAACGTAGTGGTCTATTTAAATGTGATCTCATTTTATGATATTATCTGAGGGTTATAGAATCAGAATCAGAATACTTGATTAATCCCTGGGGGGAAATTACTTGTGTTGCATACACTCTGTTAAGTATACATTAAGTATAAATATGAAATACACATATAATATATGTACATATATCCAGATATACACCGTGTTAAACAGTTCAATATCCAGAACAGTGAATAGAAGTAGCGTCCCTGTAGAGTAGTGGTTTACACATTTGCCTTACAAGCAAAAGGTCCCTGGTTCATTTCCAAGTGGGGACACGAGCCCCTCTCAGTATACATTAGGAAGGGCATCCGGTGTGAAACCTGCCAGATTACTAATGTGGAATAATCTGCTGTGGTAGCCCCTCAGGGAGAATATAAGAGAGCAGCTGAAGATATAATTTCATTTTATCTGCTGGATTCTTGCCCAGTCGTTAAATAACAGGATGAGTTCATGTGTTTGGCTACATAGGCTGTACTAAAGCTATGTAGAGGCTGTTAACACTGGTATTGCTTCAGACAAGTGACTTGGAGACTAAAAATAATGTGCAGGTAATTAATCACTGTCCTTAGTGCAAATAAGAAGGTTGCTACTTTAACACTGAAGCATAAAATTTGAAATTTTATGGGAAAGTGTAAAAGTGCAAAGAGCTAATTAAAAAGCCTGACATAATGTCTGTGCAAAGTGTCTAATTCTGTTATTGATCGGACTATAAGAAAGCATAAGGGGTATCCACCACACTGAGTGTGCCAAGCTGTAGGTTAAGCTATGCTTTGATCCCAGTGATTGCTTGATCATTTAGACAAGGATGTAAATTATATCATTTGAACCCCTGCGGTGGAGGGATGAAAATAAAAATCTCAAAACTAAGCTGAAAATACTGTTTTACTGTTTATAATTAACAGAAAATTATTCAACAGAAGTTTTTATTTTTATATGCATATGAGGTCCTACATATATACATAAATAAAAATAAATTTCTTTACGTTATATATAGTTTTCCTCTTTCAACTGTTGTTCAAATAATACAGGCAAGATGAAGACATAACCTAGGGCTCTGAAAATATGATACAGTAGATATCCGTCATGTTTACTGGCATTTAATATAAAGGTCATGTTTTAAAAATTGGATTAACTTAAAGTTAATGAAAACATTGGTTCATGTCAGAATTAGAGACTCCTGTTTTTTGTGCTGTTGTACTGGTTTAAAGTAGGACCATGTTGGAAAAATGGTTAAGTATTTTCATGGACTGCCCAATTCAAACTTTAAACTATATGAATCTTAACCAAATGATGTCTGTCAAGTCTGATCAAACCACACTTACATAGTACAGTTCAAGCAGAAGAGGTAACATTTTGAGCTTTTTGACTAAACATGTTTTCCTGTCTAACTTAGCTGTTGTTGCATATACCCAGAATGAATTTGGAGCCATTGTTTAAGGATATATAGATTTAAAATGAAGTTTATTTTGGTTAAAAGATTAATCAGCACTAAAATGAATGACTAGACGTATTTAAATTTAGGAATCAGTCACAGATTAACACAGCACAATCTGATCTGTAATACTCCAAACATAAACCAGTGAACTGATGCAACCAGCTTGTCCTGTGAATTTCCAAATAGCTCAGAACATTGATGAGCTAATTGTAGTGTTAATACACCTGATCTACCTTTGTTTTCTTGCACAGAGCAACTAACTTACTCACTTTGAAGAGTTGAGGTGTCTTTTTTGTGTGAGTGTGTGTTCATTCTTATTGCATACTCCCCAAAGGCTAGTCCTCACCCCTCTTTCCTTTTATAGCCTCAGACATGTGGAAGAAGGGGGAGGGTGATGGAGGGGGGCAGCCTGTGTGAAGGAGTGGCCCACTTCTACAAACATGGCGGCACGGCTGGATGGGAACGATGTAAATGTGTAACAAGGTGCCTGCCCCTCCCTCACCCGCCTTCCATCCCTCCCTCTCTCATCTGTGGTTGGGGATACAAGGCAAAGAGGAGAGAGAAGCCGGGGAGAGTCTTGCCTCTTGTCACTCTCTCACAACACTGTGAGAGTACAGGACGCATGCTGTCCTCCAGTACACCCACACACACTAGCACTGAGAGTGAGAGACAGTGAGGCAGAGTGCGAAAGAGAAAGAGGGGTACAGCAAGAAGGAAATAAAAAGAGGGAGGGACATAGCAAAGAAGATAAAAAAATTCCACATCCTGAAGGGAGAAAACTGAAGGATTTTCTGTTTTCTCCTGAGGAGCTGCGAATAACCCTCGGTGAAAGATGGCAGAAGGGGGAGAGGGAGAGGAGGAGATTCAGTTCCTGCGAACGGTAAGTCCTACTTACTTTCCTATTTGGGAGGGCTAACCTGCCCAGCTGCTTGAAGGGATCTCTTGATGGTTGTGGCTGGAGATTCAGAACAGGAGTCATAAAAACAGTGAGAAAAAAAGACCTTTTAATGTATGAGAAGCAGTTAATTTAAACACCGTTTGATTAAACTCTTAACCTGAAGTTCAGTCATGATCTTCCTGCATCAGCTTCATTTCACCTTCAGTATTTTCTGGATTCGCTGTTTCTTCACTTGTATCACTTTTTGTGTTTCTGGCATCAGATTTTTTTTAAAGTCAGATCTGCAATTGCTGTTTTCAGAGCCAAGCCCCACTTCTGTATATAGTTGACTATTTTTATGCCGCCCTCAATGTGCCATGACCTGCTTATTAGTTGATCTCTTTAAACCTTATAATTGATTACTTCAGTTCTGTACGAGCTCCAGAATACATTACATTATCATAATTTAATCTTTTCACTATGCACTGCACATTGTCTTGCATAATCTCTTTTATATTATGTTCAGAATGTTCTGGACTTAAGAATAGGTGGGTAATAGTGTATGTGTGCGTGCGTGCATGCGTGTGCGTGAGTATGTGTGTGAGCACAGATAGATAGACAGGGGCTGGTGCATCTGTTAGCATCGTTATCTATTTATATCTGAGGAAAGTAGAGCCTGTCAGAGTGGGGTGAGAAGGCAGAGCAACAAGCTACCCAGAGTTTGCAGGGGACAGCTGCCCAAAAGGTGCATGCCTTCTTTAGTGACGCAAACACACAGTCAGAATGTTGAGGCAGCCACTTCCCAGTTTAAAACCCTTAAGGGAAAAACCCCAGAAAGACCTAAAACAGCTGAGTTGCTGAAATGGGTTTCCATATCCACAATATGTAAGAAAAACACTCAGTGAAATTAGTCTAAATCTGTCTATTGATCAATTTATTTTTTTATTTGACTCCACACTGCTTCTACCTCTGCAGCCTAAAACCTACTAGCTTATGGTAGGACCTGCAACAGTTACCACAAGTGCCAGTGTTTCCAGCTTGAACTGGACACTATTCATGAGATCAGTATAAAGGAAGCATTATTAACCTAATGATATCAAATGAATACCAGTTTAATCACAAGAAATGTTTTCTGAACCCCCTGCCTTTTGCCCCATGTCAGCTGGGCTATATGCCAGCCCCAGCCATCCTAAGTTGAATAAGCAGTTAAGAAAATGTATGAGTAGATATTTCATTAGCTCCAAATACATGTTCATTGAAATGAACTTACTGTTATACTCAGTGCTGCTGCATTATTCTCCTCTTTACATCAAGCATCACTCTGTGTCTATATAATGCAAAGACATAATAACTGCTTAGACTAATTCATTTAGACAGTGTTAACAATGTGAGCTGTCAGATAATTTTGCTTAGATGATCTTTGAGAAGAACACTGACAAAATCACCACACTGAAAAGTATTTCTGCTAAAGTGGAGCTTGCTTAATTGCTATTGATACTGCAAAGTTTGCCTCACGTGCACTGAATATATTTAGATGTGAATATAAAAGTACATGAACAAAAGAGTCTAGACAGAGGCGTGCAGAACAACCACAAGCAAATTATATTGCTGGTCAGGATTCCTGTGAAGCGTGTGGAGTCAGCTCACAATAACCACAAGAATTACAGAGTAATGCAGCTGTTGCTACTATGACAAAAATATAAACTGTGGTTTTTTTCCTGCCTTCAGGAACTGGCGAATGAATTGTGAGACACAGTGACCAAATACTTTGAATGCCATCAACGGGTTTGTCCTTTGGTTCAAGAGGAAACTATTAAAGTCCAACACTTCAAAAGGAAAAACAATGCAGTTCTGTGTGAATTATTAATGTCCTGTGTACTTCAATGGGTTTATCTTTGACACAAACACTGTCAGGGTCATGGCTTCAGTCTCCACTTGGAATACAGTGCTAAAAATGTAGGCACTCGTGGTGCTGTTAGGCCTTTGGATTAAAGCACCCACCAAATGGTTCTGGTTATCAGTCTTTTAATTAGAGAGCAGTGATGAGAGGCATTGTGTGAGTCAGCTGTCTCACTCTATTGGGGTTTTTCCCTCAGTTATATTGGAGGCGGGAGGTGTGATGAAAATGCTGTGAGAGCACAGAGAAGTTTTTAAGTCACCTGGACCAGCTGGGGCAGCAGATTGTAGTCATACTTGATATGATCTTTTGTAGTTATATAACCTGGCATGGGGGTTCATGGCCAGAGTGTCATAGCTTTCTTTTGAGCTGAGGGTTTTAGCTCAGGTCTTGAAAATATTTTTCCTTCAACCAACGTAACCATCCTATACTAAGAAATCATGTCAAATATGTAAGAAAAATCAACCTTTAAAGTTAAGTGAAATGCTATTTTTATGATATCACAACATGTGTAGTTTATGACAAGTAATTGTGTTTGCTATCAGCCTACACTGATAGTTGCTAGAAAGGTAATGTTGATGACAGTGGTTTAAGATTTGTGACAATGTTTAAAATAACTGTATGTAAAATCTCACTAGCAACCTGCAGATCTTAGTAGTAAAATCTCATGTAAATAAGAAACAAAAAACATCTGAACATCTTGCTTTTCAACCATCAGTGTATACTCGACAGGTATCTTGTGTGCAGGAGTCTCATCTCGTTCAGCGCTGAGCTTTTTTAGGAAATCTGTTCAAGACCTTACCTGATTCAAGAACAAGATACAGAAGCAGGAGGAACTTTTTTGGCCACAGTGGATATGCGATGTGGATTGATGAGATATACAGTATTTGCTGGTGATTTTGGGACTGCAATCAACTTAGGTCATTTTAGTTTTAGGTTAACTTGATGATAAATGATGTTGTTCCATAATTGCAGATAATTTCGCTGACAGTTTCTCTCAGTTTTTTTCCCTTTCACTCAAGGTCTCAGTTTTATGTGATAGCACATACATTACTCACAAAAAGTTAAGGATATTTGACTTTCGGGTGCAATTTCAGGATGCACCTAAAATGCGCTATAACCTCTACAGGTGAACTTAATTTGACCTTCTCTACATTTTTGAATGCACACATCCAACTGTTCAGTGTTTCAGTACTTTTTGCATAACTTGCTGTTCTCTAACAAGGTGCTTAACGCCAAAATTTATAACTGGTGTTTGATCCATGAATCGACCAATGAATGTTCTGGTTCAATTAGAAGTGGTATTTAAACAGTCCTCGTCATCATTCTGTTCACATTTTGACATCATGAGACCAAGACAACACCTAACAATTGATCAACAGTATCTCAATATTGTGAGGCTTCAAACAGGATGTTCTGAGGGAAGTGTCACTGAGGATAGAGTGTCACAGAGTGTTTCAGCAGGTTGCAACAGAGATACAGAGAGACTGGAAGAGTCACAGAAAGGCACATGACAAATATTTGAGACATTGACATTTTTATTGTGGTATACCCACTGCTGTTGTTGGCTTTTGTTTCAATAAATTGTTTGAGATCAGGAAATCGGTATTGCATGTTTCTACTTAAATGTCCTACATTTATGATATAATATCACTGTAGTGTGAACTTTTTACATTTTCCATAAATTTTATCCAAAAGCCAAATATCTGTAACTGTTTGTGAGTAGTGTATTTAGTCATTGTTAAAAGAAAGTACAGCCTCTGTCACTTTCAAGGTTTTATATATCAGGATGTAACAAAAAATATTTAACAAAAACTAAGCCAAAATGCAGAAGAATGTGTGAAATCTCAGTACACCCTATGATTCAGTAGCTTGTAGAACCACCTTTAACAGTAATATCTTAAAGCAGTCATTTTCTGTGTTGATGATTTCTGTCTCTCACATCATTATGGAGGATTTTTGGCCCACACTTATTTGCAGCATTGCTTTATTTCATTACATTATGTGGGGATTTAAAGCCTTGCCATAATATTTTAATGGGGTTAAGGTTTGGACTTGACTGGACCATTGCAACACCATGTTTCTTTTCTTTTTCAGACATTTTGCTGTAGATTTGCTGGTGTGCTTGGGATCATTGTCCTATTGCATGACCCAATTTCAGCCAAGTTTTAGCTGTCAGACATACAGTATGGTCTTGCATTTGACTCTACAATACTTAGGTATACAGAGGAGTTCATGGTGGACTAAATGACTGAAAGGAGCCCTGGTTCTGTGGCTGCAAAATAAGCCCAAATCATCATGCCACTACTGTGCTTGACAGTTGGTATTAGGAGTTTATGCTGATATGCTGGGTTTGGTTTTCGCTAAACATGCCACTGTACATTATGGTAAAACATCCCCACTTTGGCATCTGATTAAGATGCCTCTTGGGCACCTCCTAGTTGAACTGTTTTGGGCATGTCCTACCTGATGGAGGCTGAGGGGCAGACCCAGGACACGCTGGAGGGATGATATCTCTGGGCTGGCTTAGGACCGCCTTGGTGTCACCCCAGAAGAGCTGAAAGAGGTGGCGAGGTGGAAAGGGAGGTCTGGGAGTCTTTGCTCAGGCTGCTCTCCCTGTGATCCAAAATGGACGAATGGAGCTACACTTTGGACTCATCTGTCCAAAGGACAGTGTTCCTGAAGTCTTGTGGTTTGTTCAAATGCAGTTTTGCAAACCTAAGCCATAGTGCCATGTTCATATTAGAAAGAAAAAGATTTCCCCTGACAACCCTTCTAAACAAACCGTATTTGTTCAGTCTATTTTTAATTTTACTGTCAGGAACTTTAGCATTTAACATACTAGCTGAGGCCTATAGGATCTGAGATGTAGGTCTTGGTGGTTGTTTTCTTTTTGGCAGTTTCTCTGAACATTAGACAGTTTGACCTTGGGGTGAATTTGCTAGGACAGTTACTCCTGGGCAAGATTAAGTGTTTTCCCACATGTGAATAATTTTTCTCACAGTAAAATTATGGATTTCAAATGGTTTGGAAACAGCTTTATAGCCCTTCCCAGACAGATATGCAGCAACAGTTGCTTCGTAAAGATTATTTCTGATGTCTTTCCTCTTTGGCATTGTGTTAACATGATGCACCTGAATGTTTTAGACCAGCAAACTGCCAAAATTTCTGCTTTTATGGAAGTGATGAAATTTGCCGATGATCAGTTAATCAAGTACATTTGATCAGCAGCACCTGGCTGTTGCTTACCATCTTAATTCCTATGGAAGCAGTAAGGATGTACTTAGTTTTTTGTTCTTCTACATTTTGGTCCAGTTTTTGTTAAATAAATAATGACATTTTTTAAATGATTTTTAAAAAATGATTTCCTGATACATAAAATCTTAAAACTGAAACATGCAACACATGAACAGTACAATTCATGATTCGGACTGTCCTCCGAACCTGTGAAAGTAACTGAAACCTTTTTTTTGTTTGTTTGAGGAAGGAACTGGAAAAAGAAAGCATTGTAATCCTGTCGGTCCCTTCATTTTTATCAGTTTCTGTGTTACTCTAATGTTTTTCACCCCTGCTGGGAATCCTCCAAGTAACAAGAAAAGCTGTGGGAGTTTCAGAGTAAGGCAATGCATTTAGTGCTGCATTTAGAGATTTGAGGGGGTTTGTTTGATAGTGAGGGAAAGACAAGAAGGCAAGATGATATCCTTTAAATTTTGAATGTTGCTCAGGGTGGCAGATGGGGAACACAGAAAAATGTTATCTGTTATGGGCATCTTCAACACATGTCCAGTGGCTGTTTTTACATCACAACAAGCCACTTATAGATTACTCAGCAGTCCCTCTCTATTCAGGTCTGGTTTTTATGGTGTTCTTATAATACAGCCATCACCTGTGACTCATACAAATCTGAGTGATCACAGTGTTGCTTGAATAGTTGTACATTCACTAGTGAGCTTAGCCATTCCACTTGCTGTGCAGTAGCAGGTTGTTTAAAATCGGTCTCCTCTCAAACAAAGTGGATGCCCTTTGTTGAACTACAGGTATCTAGTACTCAGCCTCCCCACTGAAAAAAGTGCAAGCACTTCAGTCCTCGCATTTACTGTCAGTGCAGAGACTGGCTTTGCTTGCAATAGCTAGCAGTGTTTCCCTTTTTTATTTAGTAATAGCCATTGCCTGCAGAAATTTCTCACATAAACATTGACAACTGAGATCCTACACAGTGGTGCCTTTTCTCTGATGGTGATACTAAAAGCTGTGTCACTGTTTCACGATGCCACATTTGCCATGTAAATCACAAAGCAAGTGAGTTTAAGGGGCATTTGAGTTCCAGTCTATAACAGCAGTTTCTTTTTATAGTGCACCACTATAAGTATACACACTCTGGAGGGAGAAACCAGAGGAGTCAGTGTCCTATTTGCCGGCATCCTTTGGGAGACGTGGTGTGTGTGTGCATGTGTAGGCATGGATGTGCTTTCTCTGTGCACCCAGTGAACAGTGTCACTGTAAATTGTTTTGGCAGTAGTGACATTTGTGGTCAATACGGGCCTGAAGACAACCTATGAACCATTGTCAGAATGTGATTGTTGCTATAGAATATGTGTAGAGAGTACTGATTTGGTAATTTGCTGGTTAAAAAGTCAGAGTAAAAAACTTTAAACACCTATATTTCAACTTTAAATGAAACACTGAAAGTTTACAAGTGGATATTGGTTGTTTGGTAGCCTCTAAAGGGTTGGAAGATGTTTTAAATCTGTGTTAAAAATATACAGTAACCATTTAAATAAATGATCAAGCCCACATTTGATTTTTTAAAATAAAATATATATAAAAAATCCTTTAAAAGAGTGCATTGTAACCATAACAGCAAAGGCTACATTTTCATTTTTTAAATTTTCATAGTTGGAGTGTTTGTAATTGTGCTTTTCTATTTGCATTAATTAAAATTGGTGAAAATGAACTTGAACAGAGGATACCCTCTGCATCACTGTCCCTACAGGATATCCTACCTAAATTCTGCTAAATCCTTTCTCTCTTTTGCTCGGTCTCTGTCTTTTTTTCTTCAACACACCATGTTTCTCCTTTTGAGTATAACATTATCACATCTGTATTGCTTTTTTCCCGTGAGATCTGCCTGGGATGCTGAATTCCATTTCTGCAATTGAGATGCTGACAGAGGAAACCCAACTCTGTGATGCATATTTTGTTTGATGGTGTTCCTGTATAGCTGTACTGAGATGCACAGTCTCTATTTTTCATCCCAAATGACTTTGTTCCTTCTCCCTTGGTATCTCTTTCTTTTTACGCACACATACATGCAAGTTACAGTAGCAGCAGATATTGTAATGGCAGCAGATGACAGACGGGGTAATGGGGATAGGGAGTGTGCAAGCAAAACGCCACTTTAGAAGTGCTGAGCCTAGGAGATAACCACATCCACACTG
>VUQH01043931.1:0-12534 GCA_015106775.1 Etroplus canarensis | reverse complement strand
TGTATTGGACTGGAAAGATTAACATTGCCAAGGGCAAACGAAAAGATTTTGATAAACTCTGGGAACCATATATAAATATCATGACAAATGAAAGTGCTAGATTTTTCTGAAATGATTTGCAAATGCTGTAAAATGTAGCCCCCATTTTTTTCTTTCCCCCTTTTTCCTTTTTTTAAAAATTATTTTCCTTCTTAATTCGTTAATTAATCCAATGTCATTACGTTGATTCGAATTGAAAAATGATGCAAGGGTATGCAGTTTGTGTGTGTAAGGTGTGTATATGTTATGTGTTTGTGAAAAAATTTTGAAAAAGACAATAAACTTATTGGCAAAAAAAAAAAAAATCTACTACCAATCTGTTTTTTAATGTGTGGACATCAGTAGTTTGTATTTTTGGGAATTTCTGTAATTAAAGTTTGAAGTGTAACAATTTTCCAGTGATAATGCATGTCCTGTATTTGTTGTACCATTGCTGCTGTTGTTACTGCTTCCTGTTGCTTTTCAGACACTAATGTTTAACTGTACATTGCTTCACCTTCCAGTCAGAGTCAATGAATTGGCAAAATCTTGTGAGGAGAAACACAAATATTACTGAGGGCAGTGGGTTTTAAATTAAATTGTTAATTGTACTTCGTTTCCAATCATTAAAAAGCTGACTTAATGTGAATAATCCAGCTTCAGGCAGGTAAAGTAACTAAAAGCAGCAAGACCCAGCACAGTCAGCTGAAAGGAGGAGCTGCTGTGGAGGTGGGTTACAAAGCAGCTTGTAGGTGCACAGCAACTATGGCATGATGGGAAGCAATTTTAAACCATGCTCCCCATGAGTTCTGCAAATTAACTCTATTAAGATCAGCTGATCTGCAGCCGAGCTTGATTTCATTGCCTGTCTGCTCAATTATATGAATGCTTCAAACAAGCTAGTGTACAAAAACTCTTGTTCTTGCTTCATTCAGATTGAAAGGGAGGTTGAAAGGCACTAAAAATCAACATAATCTGATCTGCTTAAAAATGATGTTAAATATAATTCTGTAGGTTTTTGAAAGAAAAAAAATGTATAATACACTCAAATACAAAAACAGTACAGGAAATACAATAAAGTATTCTTTAGTATAACTGTATGTACAGAGGGGTTCCCTAGGCTCATGAGAGTCGGGTCCACAGCTGATCAGGGTACACTGGTAAAAAAGTGATAACAAACCATAAAAAGCCTCAGATATCCAAATATTTTAGTAATTACAGTGCTTAGTATGAATCCAAATTCACTTCTCTGAAATTTCATGCTTCTAGTTTCTAATGCAGGCTTTCAAAATCAGGATTCTTTATTAATCCCAGGGGAGAAATGGATTATATACACTCATTAGACACTTTGCTGAGTACACCTTGCCAGTACAGTACTAGTTCAGAACTGCTTTAGTTTTTCATGGCACAGATTCAGCAAGGTGTTTGCTGATTTTGGTCTATATTGACATGATAGCATCATGTATTTTTTGCAGATATGTCAGCTGAGCATCCATGATTCAAAGCTCCTATTTGGCCACATACAGAAAAGTACAGTCTCATCTTCTAGTGTTTTTGAATTAATATTTTTAATTGTGAAAACTTATGAAAACCTTCTGCAATACCAGTCTGTAGTTCTTCCAAGACATTGCTTCGTATAAACACTATTTGCTTCCTCTCTAGGTGTACTCTGACTTCTGATCAAACCTTAGTATTTGCTCTTAAAGGAGGAAAAACCACGATGGTGATAAAGAAAGGTGCATTTGGTGTTATGTCAACTACAAACTGCAATTTAAAAAGTTCTGTGCTGATCAGTGAGCCAACACAGAGCCATTCTTGGCTATTTTTAGGACTAAAAACAGCTGTCAGTACATCAATCCTATGCCAGGTGGAAGCTCAAGGAGAGAATGTTTTGAGTATCTGTCGTCAGTTTGAAATGCAGTGTTTGTTGGTGTATCTTTTTTTTTTTTGGAGTTGCCTGACTGCAGCTCTCTAAAGTGATTTAATTCCCCGATGTCATTACGCTGGCATCGAGCGTTGATTTGCTTTGTAGTGCTTTGTTCTTGTATGGAGAGCTGTTTGTTCATTGGTTTCACTGCAGGCATTTTAAACAGGAAACTCTGACTTCTTTGAGTTTATGTGCGGGTTTTTTGTTGGAGCTATAAACTGATGCTAATGGAGTTTTACTAGTTCCACATCTCAACAGACTTTGAAGAGAGAAAAGAACATTAGCATGGCTGGTGGTAGATTGGAGTTCTGTCTTCAAATGCTACATTCATTAAGACTTATGGCTTTTAATGTATGTGGTGAAAGCAACTTCGCTCTCTCAGTGATATTCTAAAATAATTCATGGTCTAAAAATAAACAGAAATAGCTTGGAAAATTATTATAATTAAGGTTTGAGATAAAAATCCCATTGCACTTATACTTTATGTTTTAAAATACTTTTCAGTTTATAAAAGCTAGACATGCAATCAAATATATGGGCCTTTCTAGATCATAATGATAACGTGACAAGGGTTGGCTTTCAGTGGAGCCAATATAGTTTGATTTACCTGTAGCCGTTTAAAAATTGGGAGCACAATATTCCCCCTTATGTGAATTGAAAAGCAGTGGAGGAGAAAATCATTTCATCACTCTATCTGTGATGGTGTCACAGGGGGAGCGAGAATTGACTAATGTGCGTGTGTGTGTGTGTGTGTGTATGTGTGTGTCAGACAGTCATTTCAGTGGATCCACAGAGGATAAATGATTACCTCTGTTAAGATGGAGCTTTGAGCTGAAGAGACTGCATGATGCTGTGATATTGAAGGCCCAGTGTGAATCCTATCGACCACAGTGCATCACCACCCACACAGCCTGCATTCATATAGACCTGCTGGCTATGCACTGGGTGCGCGGTGTCACCGTGACACCTTCTTAATATTGAGCTGTAGCGCCTTATAAAGAATTCATGTTTTCAGTGCTACCCTTCTTTGCATTTTGTTTTCATTTGTTTTTCCTCTGTCAGACTGATGGTCGATTCAAATGAAATGTTGGTGCATTTACGACCGTGATAAGGCTTTCTGTAGTTTAGGATGAAGACGAACATTAAAACTTTTTACCTAACTGTTTATTTTTCATGTCCCAACAACTGTGCAGCACAAGCTCCAGTCTCCTATTTGACTGCAGTGAAGTTGGGATTTTTGGTGTTCTTATAGTGCAGTCTCCAATAAACCACCACTGACCATGTGGTGCTTAACATTTTATCAGCACTGATAATGGATAGTGTATTCATTGTTGCAATGACCCCTAAAAAGGCTCCCAACAATAAGGTCTGTTACCACAAAGAGTCAACTGTTACATTTAATTTAAAAAAGGTCATTTTCCTTGGGTTTTTTTTTGCAGAGTGGACTGTTTTTGAGGGTCTTTTATCCTTAGTATTGTTTATAGGACTCATTAGTTAAGGTTTTGGGCTTCTGTTCTTGTTACATTTTTGTTCTAGCGTCTATTTGTGTTTTGCCATTTATTAGTTCCCACTGTGTCTCCTCAGTGTCATCCTTCTTATTCTTCCTATATTCTTATTCTTCTGTTAAATTCAGTCTTGGGTCTGCATTCCCAGTTATAGTCATTTTTCACTTCCTGTTTTATTTTGGCAGTTTTTCTTCCTACCTCCCTGATTCCTTGATTGTTGCCACCTGTGTACCTCTCTCTCCTATTCATCATTTGTCATTAGTCTCTGTGTTATATATAGCCTTGTCCTTCCTTTGTTTATTGTTCTGTTGTTTCCCTTGGACTATGTGACCTTATATTTTTTTTAAGGATTACATAGGGTTGAGAAGATTGGAGACAAAGTCAGAGAGGCAAAATGCTGAGACGATTTGGACATGTTCAGAGGAGGGATGGTGGATTTATTGGACAAAGGATGTTAAAGCTGGAGCTGCCAAGCAGGAGAAGAAAAGGAAGACTACAGAGAAGGTTTATGGGGGTTGTGAAGAAGGACATGCAGAGGATTGGTGTAAGGAAAGAGGATGCAAGGGATAGGGTGAGATGGAGGCAGATGATCCACTGTGGCAACCTCTAACAGGAATAGCCAAAATAAGTTCTATATAGCCCTAAGTATACTTTGACACACACTTGGTTAGTTAATAACCTGACTGATTTATTTTTGTTTTCTTGTCTTTTGTAACATTTAAATTTATATTAGAAATTGGATTTTGTATGAATTTCCCAAATGAATCAAAATATCTGAGACTTCATTATCATTACAAAAATATATTTTCCCAAATTCTATTTATTTGATATTAATCTTTGCATGATTTACCTAATGATTAAAACTGATTATACTTTATCCCATTATAATGACTCTATGAGAATTAACCTGCACTCATCCATGAACTGTTGGTCTTGGTTCAACTTAGTGAGAATATCTCAGATGGCCACTTGCTCTTAACATGAGTTGTTCTAGAGCCGAGAGAGCAGGGAAATATGTAAAGCAGTGAAGCATCAAGGAGCAGATGATGTCAAAGTGATTCTCTGTGAAGAGCCACTTAGTCTCTCTGCCTGTTTAAATTCTCCGACATCTGAGGTTACATGATGATTCTGCTGCTTCAGATCAGTAATCCCTGCTTCCATTTTTTGGTTGCTATCAGAGAGGAGATGAGAAGCTGATAACGGACATCTTTAGCATTCAGCAGTGGTGATATCAAAGACTTACTGAAGGAAACTCAAACATCATAGGTTAAAAATAATCTTGACAGCCAAGTGGAACTTAAATGTTAAATGTTCTCTCATCTTTAAATAGTGCAGTATATAGATAATGGGACTGATTAGAATAACAAACACCAGTGAGATCTAATTACTGCTTAATTCCTTCTACATCTTTAAATGGAAGGTTGAACAAAATGATCTGTCAAGAATGTGATTTAAGTTAAAATTATTGCTATAAAGGATTTTTGATTTTTCCATTAGGAAACCACATTGTAGTAACCACATAGTTGAAATCAGGTTTCATTCATAAAACCTGACCTCATTCATACCCAGCAAACAGTTTGTCAATGACTGAATGTCACCTGGTGTTTTTTTGTGGATGTCTAATCATGGCTGAAAAATAGTTTCAAAATGAAAGAACTAAACTGACGTTGTGAATGTTCTTAAACGTTACCTCATTGTTGTTGTTAGACTTTCTAGCAAGAGAACATTTGTGTCCAAAAATTGTTTTTATTTTCTCTTTATTTTTCGAAAAAAGTAATTCTTTTATAAAATTAAACAATGAGGAAAAGGATAGTAATAAACACACTTCAGTGATGACTTACACTCACAACCTCCACTTCCACAGCCCATTTTTTATCATACTGAACTACTGTACCTGATTTCATACTTCACACTAAAACATAACCAAATTTATAACAGTAACATCATGGACAAAAAGGCAATGATTCTAACTGTCCAATGTATTAAGTTCACCATGCAACAAATGAGATAGAATTTAGATGTGCAAAACTAAATTGCTTAAAAGACAGGTTATGGTAAGATTAGTCTGTATGTGGAGAAAGCCTGTGGACGTCTGTTCACAACCATTGCTGTTGTTTAAAAAACAAAACAAAAAAAGATGCATTCAATTCCTCCATTGCAATAAACTGATCTGAAATTAAAACCCTCTGGTAAATGTAAGAGAAAGACTGAATAGCACCTGACAATTTACTTGCAGTTTGAACATTATATAAATGTTTTTTCCATGTTGGAAGAAAATGTTGTATAGCATAAAAAATATGTTCTATATTTTTTCCTCTGAAGACTATGTAAGGCTTTGGTTCATATAAACCTGGTAAAATGTGACCTGGTTCTGGAAAGGAACTAAAGCAGGATTGGCTCTGCACTAGCATGGGCATTTCATCAGTAGAAAGAGGTGTTGTTTCAAACCTTTGTTAAATATGTTGCCATTATGAACTATAAAGGGACTGAAATTTGTCATAATTGGAGAACACAAGAGACCAGAAAAGTGTCATTGTCCCTGGGGCTTCTTATGTTTTTGTGCTTTGTACTCTTGGTTTATATTAGTGAATGTCAGGTTGTTCAGTTTTTACTGCTGGTTTAGTCATGAAGATCTTTGTGTCATGCTTAAAGTCAAAGAACAAAATGAAAACTTATAATAAGAGGAACATTGGTGAGGCTGTCATGGTTTTGTGAGAGAGCACAGGGAGGACCCAAAACACAGACTCAGAGACAGACTGATGAACTAAAAGGCTTTACTTAACCACTCACCCAAAGGGGTTACAAAGTCCATGAAAATAAATCCAAACAAGAAGCAAATAGAGTAGAACCCTCTCACAGCAGGCATGAGATCCAGATAACATCAAAGACATGACACAGAACTGGAGAGACACAGAGTATAAATACACAAGGACTAACAAGCAAACAAGATGCAGGAGGGAGACGAGCACAGGCGGCAACAATCAAGGGCAGGAAGTAAAATTCAATACAAAGCACAAGACTGAACAGGTTTCAAAATAAAACAGGAACAGAACGCTAGACATAAGCACAAACTTGACAATAGACAAGAACACAGCAAGGAATTCACTGGAGAACTAAAAGCAACAAAGGAAGGCTCTGACGAGTAAAAATGCAATAATAACAGAACTAAGGCAAAACTTAAAAATACATGAACAAATAGGGAACATAGGAAACTCAAAAACCAGGGAGATACTAGAAAATATACAAAACAAGACTACAAAAGTGCAAGACCATGACAGAGGCATGAAAATAAAGTCAAGGCAGAAACCAAAACAAAATATCATAAAACTGAAATAAGTACGATTGTGTTTCTCTTTGTTTAACAATTATCATTTGGGTTGTTTCCTGTCCCCATAGTGTAGTGGTTTACACATTTGCCTTACAAGTAAATGGTGCCTGGTTTGATTCCAGGTGGGGACGCAAGCAACTCTCACCATGGAAGATTGTGCCAAGAATGGCATCTGGTGTAAAACCTCTGCACATTATTCTGCTGTGGCAACCCCTTGGGGAAATTACAAGGGGGCAGCTGAAGGCACATCATCCTCTTTTATTGTGATAGTTCTTTCTGGTGTCTTGTTTCAGTTTTGATTCCCTGCTGGTGTTTGTTTTAGCCTCCTTTCCCCACCCATCTCCAATTTCCAAGATCAACTCTGTGTACACTCTCTGTATAGTCCAGTCTTCCCTGTATTCCTCTGCTTTGTCTTTGTCTGTTTTACATGCTCCTTGTATTTTGACTCTCATGTTTTGCATATTTTGTCATTTTTTGGGGGTCTTTTTAAAGCCAAACACTTTTTGTTTACTTTTTTGCCTTCACGTTGCAAATGCAAGCTATTTAATCACGTGACTTTTGTTTAATAGGATGTTGTGAATTGGCTGGAACTGGTAGGGAATCTCTTTAATACATTGAGGGAGACTAGTGGTGGTGAGTGGTCAAGAATCAGAACCAGAATCCTTTATTAATCCCAGGGGAAAAGTGGACAGGGTCTTATCAATGGTGGGACTTGATCCCTTCTTGCTATGATTACAAAACTACAAAAAGTCTCTGTTATATCTCGTGGGCTTTACAATCAGAAGGATGGACGCAACATCAGAAGGAAAAAGGAACATCTGGATGCAGCTTAAGATCTTTACCTTTTGAAATATAATAAAAGTCTTGCTTGTAATCATCCAAGACAATTAACATTAAAATAATCTTTGACTTGCCAATAATCCAGCATAAAAGGAATCTAAACCCTGCAAGGAGATTCAGGAGTTCACTTTTTCTGTATTTACGCTATTCCATTTTGATCAACTTCACTTCATGGGATGTAGATGCAGAGTAGCAGGAGAGATTCAGTCGTCTGAGCAGCTCCTCACACCTGGAAACTCCTTCTACTCTAACACCTGCTCATTCATCTCTGTGTAAAGGTTTAATTTTTAAGACTCAGAATGTAGAAAAAACACTTACTGCTTCCCCAATAGAATTCTGATAAATTATGCAGTTGAGTCACATTTCTACAAAAAAGCAATTTAAACTTTAAGTTCTCAAAGGGAACAAACAGAAAGAGCAATGATCCTCACCACAAACAGAGTTTCTGATGAATTAATTTAAATCAACTTTAACAGATTGCATATCATTTTATTTAGAATATATTCACATTAAGCTTTGTATAGAAAACCTGAAGTGCTCCAATGCCAAGGGAAAGTAACAGTGTGAAAGTCAGTTGGATTTTTGGTGAGTTTAACTGTCAGCTTTGTTATTACAATGCAACCAGGTGATAAGTTTCAGAAAATTGCTCAAGCGACTTCCATTTCTATTCCATATCTGTAAGCCATTTATAAAAAAACGTATTCAGTCAATGTTAGTTTTAATTGTTCTCAGGAAGGTTTTACCATGTATGTATTCAACTGTAATGCTTTCTGGTCAACTTCAAATTCACATGAATTATGCAAAGTGATGAGGCTATGATGTCTTGCAGCTCTACAGTATATAAATCCTCTAATCACATTTAATTCCTGGAGCTGTTCCTCTCAACTTACATGATTAAAAAAATACTAACAAATAGTCAAGAGATGTGGCAAAATAACTGTCAGTGGATTGCGTCTGTAAAAATCTTGGTTGCTATGATTTTCTAGAGTGAGTTGGAATGAATCAGGTAATTTGTTATACACTGTGTTGCAGCAAATAGGAGGAAACACTCCATACATTCAATGCTAATGGTAATGTTTTGGGACACTTAGTATGGGCTGCTCTCTGCTGGAGGACAAATGGAGCCAATTGTGTTTCATACAGTTTATTTTAAAGTAGAGATGGCGTGGTCTTGCAGTGGTTAGCACATTTTCCTAATGGCAAGACTGTGATTCAAATCTCCTTAGGTATGGCCTTTGTTGGGAATTTCAGTGTGTCATATTTTTACTGCGTGTAGTCTGGATTCCTCTAACATTCCAAAGACAGTGCAGCAGACAGGCAATGTAAACTTTCAAATAAGAATTTTCTTTGGTCCTTTGAAAATATCATTTTTAAAAAATCCAATATCCACTAAATTTTGAAAATGGTTAATGGTTTCATCAAAAGAAAAATTTAAAAAGTGCCATGTGTGATACTTCTATCCACTTCTGAATGATTTCACAGTAATGTCAAGTTATGCTGTACCAACATGCTTTAGATTACCTGGCGATTCTAATTTTGCATTAGGTGAATGTGAGAGTTTGTGGTCACCCGTCTGTGTTAGCTCTGTGTTGAACCAGGACTTACACTACCTTCCTAAAAGGTTGGGATGCGGCATTAACTGGCTTTAAAGGCTCTTTTCTCAATACTCAATTCTCTCATTCTGAGCCAGAATCACCACATCAGTAACACTTACCAAAGAGTTGAAACTTGTTATGAGAGCAGGAATAGTGATCCCTTGGTTTTTACAGAGTTTTCTCAAGGCAAACTCCATCAGCTGATGAAAGCTGTGAGATTAACTTGAAAGCTCCACAAAAAGACGGACATCTAGTTAATGTTACTTGTTTAAAAGTTCCCCCCAGAATCTTCAGGACTATTAACTTTGAGGTGGTCTCATTAAACAGAAGTCAGGAGTAGCAGAGCCCCCAGTGTTGTCATGATGCTCTGCTGGAGGGAAGAGCGCTTCCCTCCACAGTTAATTATCCAGCCCACCTACAGTTTATAATCTGTGCCACTGTGTGAATGCTTCTCACTCTGGAGTTCAAATTCAGTTGTGTGCGCAATTAGATGGCAGAGTTTGTCCTTCTAATTAACAGCCCACCTGCAGCATGTAGGAGAGGGTCAGTCCACCATCACGCTTATTTTTCTTATTCACATCTTGGCTCGTTAAGAACATCTGTGAAATCTGGAACCTGCCAGTGAATAACTCATTGCAGTTTAACAAGTAATAGTGTCATGTTTAGGACTTTGTGAAGTACTAATTTAGATATAGATACACTAAATTAAAGAAAGTGTATTCCAAAGAAGTTCCAAGTTTTTGTGGAAGTGTAGCAGGATCCAATTATTCACAGATTTGAAAGTTGTAAATAAACACTGTAAGGGAATTCACATGTCAAAGTGTCAGCTGGGTCACTCTACTGTGAGATTGTGTGTTGGATAAGTTGAACAGCTTTGGGACACCTAGTTTGGATGCTGTTAGCCGACTAAATGCCAGTATCAGTTGTTGTCAGTGCTATCAATATGGCATCTTGGTGCCCTCCTCCTGCTGGCAGGCTCAGAGGATTGTTATTGTATTCCAGTCAGTGAGAGTTCCTGAGGCTACGTTCACACTGCAGGCAAAAGTGGCCCAAATCTGACTTTTTTGCCCATATGCGACCCATATCTGATATTTTAATGACAGTCTGAACAGCATTAATACTTTCACACGTGAGCCTAAATATTTCGCATTTCATTTGACTTTCACACCACTGAAGTTAGACAGATGTACTTCCTAAAAACCTTCTTGTCTGACCGTCTCTTAACAATTCACTTTGATGATGATCATTAGGCTACTTACCACATTCTTTTAAGGAGGCTGTAATTAATCCTAGAACAGGGTTAGGTTCACCCGACACTAACTCTACAATAGTGTTGTACAGTTAAGGGACCAACTGGAAATATGATCAGCATTAAAAGGTGTTTGCACCCACTTTTTTGGTATTAAAGCAACTTTGTTTTATTGAGGTTAGCTTTAATGATTGTATTGTAGTTCTACTACTTTGTTTCACATTTAATTAGTGCCAATTAGCTTGTTTAAATAAGTAATGTTCATTTTTAGGTGTAATCTTAAAAATGATTTTAAAAATGCATTTAGTTAACACAATAAAATATTATGGGTATGTTAGGAATTTGTGATGTTAATGTTAAAACCTGCTGTCAAGATGGTAATTTTGCTGCAGTGTAGCAACTTGGAGAACATGAATATAGTTATTCTTGAGCTTGTGGCTCGGGAGGTAGAGTGAGTCATCTTCTAACTGGAAGGTTGGTGGTTTGATCCCCAGCTGGTTTAGTCTACATGCCAAAGCATCCTTGGGTATCCATTAGAATGTGTTTGATAATTAATCATGCTTAAAGGCATCCTAGCAAACATGGTTGAAACCAAGATGTCACCTACTGGGTCAAAACTGGTTGTGGTACAAGAACTGAGCTGCAGACGGATGTTGACGTTGTCTCAATGTAGAAAAGAGATTGGATCAGATGAAGAAATATAGATCAGATTATTGTAATAACAGAATTGAACACATCGTTCTTTGTTTTTTGAAAACTATGGCAACTAATCTGGTTAGTACACAGTTGTGAACACACATCTACATATCTTCTCCGCATACAATGACTACTCTTGCAGCAACCTGTATGTTCTAAAAAATAAACACTTTTGAGTAATTCAATGTTATGCACATCTAAAGTATGTCTCATTTGTTCCATGGTGAATTTAAAATGACACACTCTTGGAATCTACTTCTCTTTGTGCATGATGTCAGTGTTATAAGCCGAGGGATGCTATCATGTGAGTGATGAAATAGCTTGCTCAGATCACAGATGAGCTACAGAAGTAGGAGTTCAAGATGCCTCAGAGTGTGTTTTTTTCCTCATTCTTGTTATCAAGATTTTTTCTTTATGTGGATTTATTCTGTTTGATAAAGAAAAGCAATTCTGAACACAAATGTTCTCTTGCTAAAACGTCTAACAACAATGTGGAAGCAAAATTTGAAAATTGCGTCATCCTACGTGTAGGGAATGTTGGTTCAACATTTATTTTGGAACTATTTTTCCCAACCATGACATGACATTGACAAAAAAAAAAAAAAAAAAAAAATTTAAAACTCCTACAGTGTTTGTTCAAGATCAAAATGTTTGCTGGGATAGAATTAAAGTGCTATGTGAAGGGGTGAATGAGGCTTGTAGTAAAAAGGGCTATATAAGTACACCAGTCCATTTATTATTATTATTTTATCCTATTTGTGTGTCTATTTGTGTAACATACTATAGTGCAGCCTGCCAGCCCACTCTGTGCAGACAATCCAGCACCTAACCAGTTTCAACTCTGCCAGAAAGACTCCAGCCTCAGCCTTAACATTAACACGTTTTTCCAATAAAATTAAACTCAGTGCTGAGTCTTGTGTTTGTAGTGGTGTCTGCAGGTGTGCCAGCAGCAAGCAGCCACAGAAACATGTTACACCGCAGAAAAACTTAGACACATTCAGTGCCATTTTATCTATTCTTATGGGATTTACTGATAAAAGTAGACAAGACAAAAACACCCTGTCCCCTCTTTCTGCTGCTGGTGTTTGTATGAATAACCTGAGGGATGAAACTCTTGTAATACTGTTGTTTTTTAATTATGCATTTTAAGCTCTTATTTCTCTGTAGTTCAAACACTTCCACTGCTATTACTATCATGAGGAAAGTGTCTCATTTTCCCCACTGCTCTTCTCCATTACATATACTTATCGCCTGACATTTACACCGGAGTCCTATTTTGTTGTTACCTTGCACACAGAGACAAAGCTATTTTCAGCTCAGCAGGTTCCTTCCCATTTTCTCTGCATTTCCTTCAGCAATTTGGCCCCCCCCACACA
>VUQH01043930.1:0-12538 GCA_015106775.1 Etroplus canarensis | reverse complement strand
CACACACACACACACACACACACACATACATATATAATGGAGTATGGCCATAATGGAGTATGGCGAAGTGTGTCCAGATGCTTGACTGGTAGTGTATATTTGTGGTTGACACAACAAACTGTGTTCACAGACCCCCCATTTCTGAAAGGTTTCCTGAGCCCATGCAGTGATTTCCATGACAGAATTATGCCTGTTTGCAATGCAGTACTGCCTGAAGGCTCAAAGATGACAAGCATCCAGTATTGGTTTTTGGCTGTGTCCCTTGCACACAGAGATATCTCCACATCCTCTGATTCTTTTGATGATATCATGTACTGGAGATGATGGCAAATTCAATGTCTTTCCATTTTTACACTCAGGAACATATTTCTAAAATTGCCTCACAATTTTTAAGCACAGTTTCTGGCAGATTGTTGAACCTCTGCCCATCTTTACTTCTGAGAGACTCTTCTCTAAGGTGCTTGTTTTATACCTGATCACATTATGGCCTGTTGCCAATTACCCTAATTAGTTTCAACATGTTCCTGAAGCTATTTCTTTTGTAGCATCATTTACTTTTCCAGCCTTACACTACCAGTCAAAAGTTTGGACACGCCAAACTTTTGACCGGTAGTGTATATATAACTATTTTCTTAAAGACGTTTCATTTACTGTGAAGCTACATCCATTCTGTAAGTAACTATATGAAAACGTTGCATAGAGTACATCTGGTTATAATAAGTCCTTTGATCGTTTTGTGGGTTTTTTTTCCAGAAATCTCCCTCTGCATTCAGATTAAAGAGTGAAGCTGAGCGAAAGAAACTCAGCAGAAGTGTATTCACACTTGAGAAATAGGGTCTGTTTCCTGCCAGCTATGCTGTTTATTCTGCAACAAAGAAACCCCACAGGAAATACTACCACGTTGTCAGGTCTAGGTTTTCTGCAGATGCTGCATTTGTTACAACAGTAGCTCAGCCTGAGAAACCAAGTCTGCTGAGCTGCATGATGAGAAACTGAAGGTGAAGCAAAAGTGTAACTTTGAAAGGATAGTCCAGCATCATCTTTTGCTGCACTATACTCTGCATTTCAGCACCGTCTTGCAGTGCAAAACTGGAGAAATCATTTAAAAGTCCATACAAGCAACAACATGTTTTGTCTCTCTGTAACCACCAGTTTTAAAAATCCAATGAGCCACTTATATTTTCATAATTTTTCATGCCCAACTTAGGAAAGAGCTGTTTTACTACAGAAATTCAACCACTGGATCAGGTTCAGAAGTTCTACTCATTGGTTTCCATGCTTCTGACTGTGGTGATTTACAACTGCAAAAACTTCTTCACACCTTCTTTGTTTCATTTTTAACTAAAACACAACTACAATGACACATTTATGATAATAATGTATGTATACTGAAGGTACTATGAAGTCATTTTCTATATTTCATAGGCAGATGATTGATATGTAGGATCCTTTAGCTACACCCATTTTGACCTGATTTAGTGAATCATTTATGTATATGTTTCAGGCCATATTTTATCTCAGGTGGGTTGAAAACGATTGCAGTTGGGATTGTACTTTGACCACTTTGGCAGCATGATGACACATACAACCAGGGTTTGGACATTTAATATTCATCGAAATTTGATTGAGCACATGTTAATCAGTGGATTTACCCACATGAATGCCCATTAACCCATAGATCAGCTCTTCCTCACACCCAGCCACACTAAGTTAGTAAGCCTAGTGAGGTGACACTGAACCCTAGGTGAGCAGTAATGCCACCAGAGTCTATTAATCTGTAAAAACGCACAAATTAGATGTTTCAGCCAGTCTACACTCTAGTCTACATGGTAAACAGAGTGGTTTTCTATGCTTACCAACCATTCAAATCACTTTTAACAATTGCATCCATCCAGTGACACACATGCACATATTAATTTACAAGAAGGGCCAGAGCCATCTTTATTTTCTGAGACATCTCTGGTCCTTCAATACTGCCGGATGATGCTCAGGATGTCTGTGGTGGCCAGTGCCATCCTCTATGCTGTAGTGTGCTGGGGCAGCAGACTGAGAGTAGCAGACACCAACAGATTCAATATGCTGACCTGCAAGGCCAGTAACGTTGCAGGTGTGGAGCTGGACTCTCTGATAGTGGTGTCAGAGAGGAGGATGCTGTCCAAGTTTAGGACAATTCAGAACAATCCTTCACACCCTCTCCATGACGATTTATTCAACCATGATGTACCATGGAACTCCACAGGAAATCATTCCTACCTGTACTTGCAGGGGAATCCCTGACTAATGAATACTTCATGCTGATGCGGTACTTTAAGCTGAAAGTGCGTCAGTGACAGGAAAACTCCATCCTGAATAGTGTACAAATTACTTTATGTTGGTCGATTGTTCTGTCTTAGTTCTGTTGTACTCAAACTTCCCATCAAGAGGGCCAGCATGATCCATCTTGAACAAGCTGGATAGCATTGGAGCACCAATCAATGCAAGTGAGTGGAATTGTTGGAGTTTGAGTTTGTGTGTGGTGCATGTGTTAATTGCATTAAAATTTTTGATCAAATTAACCATGCAAATTGATTAATCTGGATTAATGCATTAATTTTCACAACCATAATTATAATACGTTATTGTATTTGTTTCATGACAGAAACAAAAGCATCTCATTTGTTACTGCACATCTTCATCCTTGTTAGCAAATTATTTTAAAAAAATGTTTATATATTATACAAAGAAGCTTCTGAGCAATTTCAGAGTTCCGAAGTCGCTTTCTGTGTGATCAAACATATGATTTGACTCTAAGGTCAAGCATTAAGGACAAATCATTTTTTAACTGACTTTATTGCCAGAGTCCTCCAGAGTGCATTGATTTACAGTCACTTCAGATATGAAAGGTCCCTGGTTGGCATCCAGGAGGGGAAACAAAGTCCAGTCATGGGGAGGGGGATCACAACCCAATGTACTCCCAGTGCTGTTCCCAAACCCAGATTACTGGGAATCTGTTGTGGTGAGCCTTTAGGGGGCAAGAAGGAGAAGCTGCACACTTTCTAGTTGAACTCAGTTGCCATCAAAAAAATCTTTAGTTGGTTACTGCATTTTGTCAAAGGAGTATATGCAGGTGTTTTATTACTTTTAGCTACTTGTGAAAGATTTCCCTGTAACAGTATCTGCTGCAGTAGTTCTGAAATGCCTGAAGTGAGCAGTGCAAATAAAAAATAAATCTTTATTGGTCATTGTTGCTACAAACCCAGAGAAGCTGAAGAAGAGACACAAATTCATGTCTAAAATTGTTTATTTAACAATAATAACACAACATTAGTAGATATATCTATATAGTGTTTCGTCAATACATTGTTATCATAACAATATATAATTGGAATCATAATGTAATATTATTACAAAAAACTTTGATAAATTTCAATACAGATTATCATTTTTCAAGTTTTTGTTCATGAGTTTATAAGGCAAATGGCTTTCAAGTTTAAACTGAAAATACTTTTTTGTTTTTACTCTTAAAGTTTTTAAACCCACATTTTTAACTGTTATAAACAACTTGTTGCTGTAGAAGAGCAACTAAAGCATTCCCCAATAGTATTCCACATAAATGATGCCTCCATGTCCTCTGTAAATACGGTGCATGTTTAATGTAAAGTGTAATAGCTGAAGGTGAAAAGGGAAGCGTGACTTCAAAAATAGAACACCACAGTGACCCACTGTCGGGACTTTCCCCAAAAGAAATGTCAAATAAAACGCAAACAAATCACGGGTGCGCCTACACGTCATCGTGTTTCAGTTCTTGTTTTTAAAGGGCATATGTATTTTCCACCACCTCATGTGACATGGGGCTGATGATTTTTCTTTTTTCTGTCGACAGAATAAAAAGTCTCAATCTAAGAAACTTGTTGTCCGCACTGGTATTTGTGAGATTATTAAAAGAAACTAATTTGGAACTAAACTTATGGTCTAAATCTGTTTTGTTGTTACAAAGAATAATTCTCTCCCATAATTTTCTGAAACTAAAATATGAATTCTGGATTTGATTTAAAGACACAAAAACAACCTTTTGAATGAAAATAAAAAGCAAACAGAACTGACAAGTACATACATGGTTTAACAGTACAGAAAAAATGAGAACTTAAAACATTTAATAGACTTAATGCAGATAAAACTGCATTGGCTCAGTTAAAGCAGGTACTTTAAAGTGTTTTAATCCCAAAAATGCAGATCACATCTCCTCTATCAGTCCTGCTTATTACTACTTTTTACTCAGTCTGCATCTTCTAGCTTGCCTTAGTTTTACTCTAATTTAAACTATGCAAATGTAAAGTTTCTTGGCTACATCTTGCACCGTCATGGCTCTCGTGAGTGTGTGTTTGTTCACAAACAGAAACACATCTGAAATCTGGGTTTTTACAAAATAATTTGAACCCTTGGGCAATGCACAGTTAAAGGTGCGAGCAGTACATTGTTTAGATAACCTTATAATTTACCTCTGTCCACTGCTATGCACACATTAAGGTCACTACTCTACTCCCTGATCCCTGATGTACAAAATCGACTTTTAAAACACAGCATGGAAGGAGCAGCTTATTATGCATCCTTACAGTGAGACATACATCTACCAAGCTGACCAACTTGTTGGCTTGACAGCAGGCTCTTCTACATGTAGGTAAGAAGAGCCAATGATTGACCCGCTTGCTAAACCTGCTCAAACTCAACAGGAGTAGGTCACCAGTTTCAGAGTGGTGACATCTGTGAAGATCCAATTCTGTATTCAACTTTTTTTGTCTTCCTTCAGGTTAGATAGTTGGTCATTATCTTCAGTTGCGGTTTTGTAAGGCAAGCACCTCCCTGAAGAAACCTTTGCAAGCATGCCAACTCCACTTAGAGGGGCTCCACCTGGGTTTAAATCCAGGATCCTCTTGCTATAAGGCAACAATGCTAACCACTGAACCGCCATGCTGCCTTGAATGTAGGTTAGTGAAACTTCACTTTTCTTGAATTGGTTTCCACGTGCTAGGTCTTCTAAACGCAGATATGCTCCAACGTGGATGACTTTGAACCCAAAGTGTAGATCAACTTCATGTCCTTTTTTTCAAGCGGTTTGCACGGTGCGTCCAGCAAAATTTCTTTTTTTGTTTTCTTGTTTCTTTCTTTGACAACATTCTTCGAAGAATACTGTGGTGGGGATAAGAGGAAAACACACAGATTAGGAATGAACTGACGCATAAACATGTAGTCTTTGTTATGTTTAAAGATATGATTACAACTTGACAGTACAACAAAATGATCATCAAGTAAATCCAAATAAGTTGGGTTCTAAGAAAAGGTATTGAATTTAAAAGCTGCTATGGAAAATCCACTCAGAAATTAGTGTGTTTATGTATAATCATAGTCTGTTACTTACATAGCTTAAGACCAATATCACAAGTGCCAGCATGAGCAATACTGAGGCGAAAATAACGGAGTAAGCATCTGCCATCTTGTTTTCTGTGGTAACAGCTGGACAACCTGGAAATGAAAACACATCTTAAAGTTACTCCAAGTTTGAACCTGCATGAACTGAATATGAAGTGTTTGGATTTTGTCAATTTGATACTTTCATTTAAGAAAAAGTGAGGTATGTTGTCCCTTTTGTCTAGATTAACTCAGAAATTGTGGAGCAGATGTAAAAAAAACAATGTATACTGCACACCTATTGGATGAATTGGCTTGACATTGAGGGCATATGTGGCCACATAAAAGGTATCCTAATGAGTGCAGAGGTTCTGAGTGAAACCTGTTTGACAAACATAATAAGGTTGATGCTTTTGTGTTCCATTCAGGATCCACTGCATTCAGCGATGTGATCTTCTGGTTACTCACAGAGTGCCACCATCTATTTACACATTCTGTTTGCTGTACTTTTCCTTCAGTGCTAATTAACATGGTAAAAGATGAGCTGGAGAGTTTCCACACAAATCCCTTTAACACTTCATTCTACTTCCTCCAAAGAAAGTTTGGTGGAAATTTAGAAATAATTTCTCCATGCACATATTCTTAATGTTTTTAAAAACCATAAGGTTGACAAGTGATTCCCATATTCCATCCCTTGGGAAAAAGTCATGGTTTTCCAAAGGCAGTGCTCAAAATAAAATTTCAAGTTTGGAAGTAAGCCTGATTTGAATTTATGTCATGGATGCCTCAGGGAGCTTGGGAAAGCTTGGGATTTCCACTTACAGAATTTGCATGGTGCATGATCTGCAAACATGTGACAAACCCAGAGATCCCTGGGCCAAATTTATACCTGTCACCATGAGGAGAACATGCCCATCCTGGTTCTGCTCTCCCACAGGTGCTGCCAAGCGACACCTGTACATGCCGGAGTCGTTGCACGTCACGTTGGGCAGGATGATGTTGCGGGACTCGGCCTGCAGCTCCACATCTCTGTTCATGTCAGAGTACCAGCTCGTGTTACCGTTGGGTAGGTCTCTGGTCAAAAGGCCGCTGAGAGAAGACGATGAGGTGTCAACCTGTGACGGTATCAGCTCAATGTTAGACTCATGTGACAGAATAAGACTGAAAAGGATCTGACACTAGACAGGCAGTAACAAAAGATACAAACACAACTGATAGCAACACCACTTCTGCTTCAGCTAACCTATACCACTTCTATAATTAGTGGATCTGTTTTATTTTTATTCCAGTTCCTATTTGTAATAGTATAACCACTGCTACTTAATGCCCACTGAAATGATAAACTGGTAACTTGATGCAGTCTTTTGACAGGTAATTAAGCAACAGCAGTAGTTTAAATAAATATTTACATATTCTAATCATTTCCATTCTGACCCAGAATTTTAAACATAATGATAAACTTAATGAAACTTGATAAAACCTAATGATAACAAATGAAATATGGGTTTTAGACACAGCTGGATCAAAGATACCAGTGATGACTATTCTAGTACTTTTTGCAATTTTATAAAAATGAAACTGATGAATCAGGAAACTAGTCAGGATTAATCAGAGATACAGAATATTGTTAGTTGACACTTTAAAGCCATTTATGAATCAAAAATGCCAAACACTCCATGGCATAGCTTCTCATCTTTGAAGATTTACTTTTATCTATCTATCTATCTATCTATCTATCTATCTATCTATCTATCTATCTATCTATTTTAAAGATGAATCACTGGGCCTTGGGAACTTGTAGAAGTTATATTTACAGCTTTGTTGTTTTAGGCTATAGACTATAACTTGAACAGAAGAAGAAGTAATAAAACATTCACCTGACCTATTTATCGGCTAGCACTTTGCACTGTCACTTTGCCATGGAGGCTGACTAGTGTTATGCTCAGTAATAAACTTTCTGGCGGTAAAACATGCACTAGTCCTAACTAGTACTACTAGTGTTACTTCTACTGCGGAAATAGAACTTAAAGTAACTGTTGATTGGCCAGTAATTGCCTTTAATACTTCAATATTAGTAACTAGACCTATACTGCTGTAACTACTACTACAGCATATTACAGCTTGTTTAATACGTGACTGACTACAATTAGTTTCCTTGAAAAGATCGAAAGTGAAGGTTTGCCAGTGAAAATCAGCCAGTGATAGCTGACACATTCTTCCGTCCTGAAAACTAAAATTACCGCGTTTTTATTTATTATTATTATTATTATTTTATTTTATTTTTTTTTTACCTTGTACCATCTCACTGCCAGGTATTGGACCCCAGGTTTGTATTTGGCGGTGCAGGGAAGTATGCTGCTGTTACCCGCATCCACTTCAAAAACCTCCATCGTGTCCTCTCTGACAGCCGCACCAACGGCGAGGCTCACACCTGAGGAACGCAGAAAAGAAATCACAAATTCAGCCCGAAAGCTTTCCGAATGCCATCATTTCCCACCTAGCCCCAGGGGGTCATAAACGCAGCAGGCTCCTGTTTACGAGCTGTCACGCTCCAACCGGGATTTACCTGCTGTGACTAAGGTACGCTTTAAGTCCACTTACTGAGCGACAGCAGCAGAAGGATGCTCGGCAGCTCTGAACACGTCATGGTGGTGAAAAGAGTGACAAGGTCGGAGCGTTATAAGCGAAACTTACACAGCCGCTGGTCTTTATAATAACACACGGCCACGCCCCTTAAAGTGAGTGTCACGGTTTGTTACTTCTGAGAGTAAGAGGTTTCACTTTAAGGTAAATATTAATGCAGAATCGGACAGTTTGAGCTTTTCCTGTTTTTCTGGTGACTTTCTGTGCACCAGTTTACTCCTTTTAGGCTTTAATTAAATGTGCAAGTGCCTTTGTTATCCGCAGTAAAAGAAATTGCACATTGGAGCGGTTACATGTGAAATAGAAATTATATCCAATATCATATTTAAGTATAAACCCGAGTTTTTAAGGGCGTTTAGGAAAGATGATAAAGACACTGTAATTCTGGTCTAACATGTTTTTACACCTAATTTATAATGAAGTGTATAGATATTTTAGAGAGGAAGTAGCTGGATTGTGTGTGATTTTATGGACCATTTATTACATTATGATAAATAAAAGTATGATTCTGTATTGTTATTTTTTTAGCCGGAGTTGAGGCAGTGTTGGGGCAAACTCCAGAGCACAGGGGGCAGTGTTGTGCCCGAAAGCCTAAAATGAGGAAGACGAGGAAGCGCGTGCCCGGTGTTTACAAACGAGTCTCGTGATTTGGCAGTGTGTGGCAGGCAGAAAATGAAGGGCGGCACCTTTGCCATCTTATGGACCGTTTTCAGTAAGTTCTTAGAGGTCTAGAGTTTAATGTATTGGATATTAAGTTTATTTCAGGCGGGGACTGTTGTTTTTATGAAGTAAAGTCAGTCAGACCCTGAGGTCTGTAGGTATATTCGCTTGCCAGACCTCATTCAAAATTCCGGCCATTAATGTATCCCTCCGTGTTCAAGCCGCACATATTTATCATAAAGCGCTGGTTATGTCTCTGTACTGTTCTTGAGCGTTTACTGTCTAAATCGGTACAATAATAATGCCGACAGCGATTAGCGTAATCAGGTACGCACTACGCAATGATTGCATCACCAGATGAAAGAAAGTTTAAAATGAGCGGAATTAAAGACCTGGCTATGTAGGGTTAGGGTATATTTTTGTATATTTTAAGGACAAAGAGCGAGAAGAAATAGCTTGTCGTTAAACATTGTTATGTTTTATGCACTTCTGTTTCCATGTCTTGTTTGCCAGCACAGGTCGCTTTAAATAAACATGTGACGTCATTGGCGGGCTGTTATTACTGTAGGTTATTTATTTTTATTGTAGCTCTGGATAGTTCTAACAATTTACTTATGTAATGTGTTTTTTTTGATCGTGTGATAAATAATATATGTGTCAGCTGCAGCCGAAGTGAAAGCAGCTCGGGATTCCCCATGCTTTCCCGTGAAGGTGCTTTCCAGTGAGTGAGGCGAAAACGGAGCGTTTCAGTGAAATGGGAAATCCCCCAAGGAATTTCTGTGTTACTACCACTATTACACGTGGAAGTGTTGCAAACAAAAACAAACAAGAACCAGACTAAACCTCAAAGTCTTGCACTTTAAATCCCGAAAGACAGGGTTTGCTTTGATGTACGCTGGATTTTAGGTAGTTTACAGACCAAAGTAATATTGCTGCATGTATTTATAAGGCTCATTACTCCTGTACGTCTCTCTCTCTCTCTCTCTCTCTCTCTCTCTCTCTGTCTGTGTATATATATATATGTGTGTGTGTGTGTGTGTGTGTGTGTGGGTGTGCGTTAAATATAAATAAAAACACAATGTGTTTATTTGTGGATCTCATTTTATTCACAAAAGAACATAGAAAATATATAAAATTTCAAAAGTGAGCATTTTTACTATTTCATGAAAAATACTACCTCATCTTGAGGGTGATGGCAGCAACACGTCTCAAAAAAAAGTTGGGACAGGGCCGTATTTACCACTGTGTAGCATCCCCTCTTCTTTTAGGAGCAGCCTGTAAACAAATGGGAACTGGTGTGACCAGCTGCTGGACTTTTGATAGAAGAATGTTGTCCCACTCTTGTCTGATATAGGATTCCAGTTGCTCAACAGTCCTAGGTCTGTACTGTATTTTGCATTTCATGATGCACCAGATGTTTTCAGTTGGTGAAAGGTCTGGACTGCAGGCAAGCCAGTCCAGTCCAGCACCCAGACTCTTTTACTGTGAAGCAAATCTGTTATAATAGCTGCAGTATTTGCTGAAATATGCAATAACTTCCCTGAAAAGGATGTCATCTGGATGGGAGCATATGTTGCTCTAAAACCTGTATATACCTTTCATCTCTGATGTTGCCTTTCCAGATGTGCAAGTTGCCAGTACCATAGGCACTAATGCACCCCTATACCATTATAGATGCAGGCTTTTGAACTGAGTGCTGATAACAAGGCAGATATTCCCACTCTTCTGTAGTCCAAGGAGCGCCGTGTCCATGATTTCCAAAAAGAATTTCAAATTTTGATTTGTCTGACCACAAAACAGTTTTCCACTTTGAAACAGTCCATTTTAAATGAGCTTTAGCTCAGATAAGACAGCAATGTTTCTGGATCATGTTCACAAGCGGCTTCTTCATTGCATGATAGAGCTTTAAACTGCATTTGTGGATGGCACAGTGAACTGTGTTCATAGACAATAATTTCTGGAAAAGTTCCTGAGCTCATGCAGTGATGTCTGTCTGTAATGCAGTGCCACATGAGGGCCTGAAGATCACCTGTATACTGTATTGGTTTTCAGCTGTGTCACTTGCGCACAGCTTCTCAGAATCTTGTGGTGATAAGATAGACTGTAGATGATGGAATATTTGAAGTCTTTGCAATTTTATGTTGAGAAACATTATTATGAAATTGCTCCACAATTTGTAGATGCAGATTCTCACAGATTGAACCTCTGCCCAGCTTTACTTCCGAGAGACTCTGCCTCACTAAGGAGATCGTTTTATACCCAGTCACATTACTGGCCTGTGGCCAGTTACATTAATTAGTTGCAGTATGGTCCTCCAGCTGTTTCTTTCTAGTAACATTTTAGTTTCATTTTCAATGTTTGATTTTTTTCTACATTCTTTTATGAATAAAATGTTGATTTATGAAATTTGCAAATCCTTGCATTGTGTTTTTGTTTATAACAACCTACTTGGAATTGGGGTTGTATATTATTGAACAGAAAATGAAACACAGGTGTTTAGTATTCACAGCCTAATGATTATTCTTGTTCTTTCCGTTCATCAGTAGCTGTAGTTGGATCTATAGTTTACAGCTCAGAGGTGATGGAAAATAGGATCCTTTACTCCTGCTGTGAAAACTCATTGCTGTTTGACCAAAGCTGCGAGAATACGTGGAGCCACAATGGCAAGGTAGAAGTAACACTGCAAGTTTACACAAGTATCTCACATTGTGTTAAGCAAAAGTAAAATGTGACAATTCGTTTCTGTATTTTTTTCATGCAACTCACAAGGAGCACATGGACATGGTAAAAGAAAATAACCCTGACCTGCTACTGCACCTTTACAATTTAAAAAAAAACAAAAAAAAAAAACTGAAAAACTACTGGTTCAATTTCTTCACACATGAGGTGAAACTGGCTCATAATTACAATGACATGATTATGCTGGGGTTCACTGAAATACCCTGTATAGAGAAACGTATTGTGCCAACTACACATTACACCTAAAGGAGCTTTTTAACACCCCATTCTAAATCCATTGGCATTAATATGGAGGTGGTCCCCCTTTGCAAGCTATAAATTTCCCAGCTTGGGATCCATAAAGTCTATTGATCGATCGATCGATCGATCAATCGATCGACTACAAAAGCTTCCACTTTTCTGGGAAGGCTTTCTTCAAGTTCTGGGAGTGTGACTGTGGGAATTTTTGTCCATTCATCCAGAAGAGCATTTGTGAGGTCAGACACTGATGTTTGGACAAGAGGGCCTGGGTGGCAATCTTGATTCTAGTTCATCCATAAAGTGTTTGACAGGTTTGAGGTCAGGGTTCTCGGTGGGCTTTCAGAATTAGGCCTGCCAGAAGAAGGTGGGCTTTCAGGGAAGGGGTCCTTACAGGAGGCAAAACAGCTTGTTTGAGAGCATGAACTGAGGAGCTGCATAGATGCCCTTTAAAAGATAAATAAGGATGGGTCTTGAGGTGTAGACAATGCAAAGCTGCTCTCTTCTTCTTCTTCTTTCGGCTGTTCCCGTTAGGGGTCGCCACAGCGGATCATCTGCCACCATCTCATCCTATCCCTTGCATCCTCTTCCCTCACGCCAACCCTCTGCATGTCCTCCTTCACTGCAGCCATGAATCTTCTCTGTGGTCTCCCTCTTCTCCTCCTGCCTGGCAGCTCCATCTTCAGCATCCTTTGTCAAATATATCCACTATCCCTCCTCTGAACATGTCCAAACCATCTCAGCCTTGCCTTTCTGACTTTGTCTCCAAACTTCTCAACATGAACTGTCCCTCTGATGTATTAATTTCTAATCCTGTCCATCCTGGTCACTCCCAGGGAAAATCTCAACATCTTCAATTCTGCCACCTTCAGCT
>VUQH01043928.1:12885-25349 GCA_015106775.1 Etroplus canarensis | reverse complement strand
AAAATCTCAACATCTTCAGTTCTGCCACCTCCAGTTCTGCTTCCTGTCTTTTTGTCAGTGCCATCGTCTCCAAACCATACATCATAGCAGGTCTCACTACCGTCTTGTAAACCTTCCCTTTCACTCTTGCTGCTATCCTTCTGTCACAAAGCACCCCTGACACTCGTCTCCATCCACTCCGCCCTGCCTGAACTCTCTTCTTCACCTCTCTTGTGCTCTGTCCGTTGTTTTGGATGGTTGATCCCAAGTATTTAAACTCATCCACCTTCGCCACCTCTACTCCTTGCATCTTTACTGTTCCACCTGCCTCCCTCTCATTCACACACATGTACTCTGTCTTGTTTCTACTGACTTTCATTCCTCTTCTCTCCAGTGCATACCTCCACCTCTCCAGGCTCTCTTCCACCTCCTCCCTACTCTCCCTACAGATCATAATGTTATCTGCGAACATCATACTCTGAGGAGAATCCTTTCTGACCTCATCTGTCACTCCTACTGCACACCTCACCACTGTCTCACTGTCCTCATACATGTCCTGCACCACCTTCACATACTTCTCTGCCACTCCTGACTTCCTCATACAATTCCACAATTCCTCTCTTGGCAGAAGATAAAAATATATAAACCCTATATGCAAGAGAGTCCAGTGTGTAGCATAGGTAGTCCAAAGTTAAATACTGTTTACAGTACACAATATGGCAATAGGAAATAGTCCAGGTATCAAGAGGAGGAGTTGTAAAGTTTGATGGCCACAGGTTGGAATGATTTCCTGTGGTGTTCAGTGATGCTTTGAGGTGGGATGAGTCTATTTCATACATACATAAATACATACATACATACATAGATTGCATAAATACTCCAAAATTACTATATAAAGATAAGGCAAGTGAAAACATTCCAGGTGTCATAGTGAGGAGTTGTGAACTTTGACGACCACAGGTAGGAATGATTTGTTGATTTGTTGGTTAGCAGTCCATATGCAAACTGTTGAGTCTAATACCACAAAATAAAGCCCAGCTGTAAAGTAATAGCAGCAAAAAAAAAAAAAAAATCAGAACTGAGCATGACGACCTGCAGTGTGATCATAACCTAACTTTGTGTACTTATCTTGCACTCTTGTCTTGCCAGTCTTTTTGGAACCTTGTGGAACTCTTTGGACCCCTTCTGGACAGGTCAGAGCTGAACTTACCCACCTCTGATCTGGATCCCTCACTTCCTGGAATCACTGGACATTCTTGTGCTTACCCACATCTACAGCTGACACGGACCCTCTGCACCCACCTGCCTCCACCGCAGTCACATGCTTAACTTGCTCTGTGAACTTTAATTGAGCCTTTGCAAATAAACTTTGGAAACATTTAGTGGGTCTCTGTCTGCTGACTGGGTCTTTCTGTCACTCAGTAATTATGACATTTGTTTTGTAGTATACCCTTTGATCATCAAAATTCGAAAACAATATTGTGTATGTAGCTTAGTTTAATCCCTGGAGCAACCATTTCAAAAAACACCACCACAAGACCCTGTTACATTAAAATTACATCTTGATTTCTGGGAATAGTTGGCAACCTTATAAAGGTTGCTCATAATTTACTCTGATGGTGGTCAAAGAACTGTGGAGGGGACTCTGGCATGAGGCTGATTAATTCGAAGAAATAACTGAATCTGAGCTTGTTGAACTCCCCTAGAGAAGGTTAACATGAACTGAGGAGGTGATTGAGATGAGGAAAGACTCTGAAATTGCAGCTAAAGGGAAAAAAAATACTTGAGAGAAAAATATCTGACTCTGAATCGATCTTGTATTTAACTGTGTGACATAAACCATTCTCTTAAATGCACCAGTTTTAATGGTGTTGGTTTATTCACCCAACACTTAGAGAATTAGCAGATGGTAAAGTGCTGAAAGCCAGTGTGAACGTTTATGATTTAGAATGGCATATTGCATACTTGGCAAAAGGAGTTCTTCAGAGCAGAGGTGATCACATTTATAGAAGTTTTTGATTCAGGATATTCAGTCAATTTATCATTCCTAACTTTTCCTAGGGGTCATGAAGATGTTAATCAAAGTAACTGAAGAGGCCAACACAAGATGTCTCTAATTCATGCAAGTGCTAATTGGAGAAACAGGTTTTATTGGGTGAACTTCTCATGCTGGTGATTCCAAGTCGAGTGTGTGAGTGAAGAGCAGACTCTCAAAGCTATCACCAACTTTCTGCTCTGTACAGAGAAATAATAACTCTAAATCTATTCATCTATTCCCTGACTGTTTAATAAACATCCTCTTTATACTCTGTATGAGTCAAGGTTATGGCAGAGGAGAGGGTTTTTATATTGACTTTTTTCCAACAACTCAGTCATTCAAAATAATATGTGAAAGCACGGGAGTCCGACAAGACACAGAGTGGGAGAATCCTTCCCCTGAGGCCAGTCTATCCAACAAAAACTACAAAGTGTCAGCAAGTAGAACAGTGCCCTGAGGGTACTTGGATAGAGGAGACATTCTGATGCCTTTTTCTTGTGTAATAAAGATTTGATAATGCTTTTTTTTATTTTTTAAAGAAAATTAGAACAAAATTAGGTTCTTTTTGGAGCTGGTGGGCTCATGAAATAAGAAAATGGTTTCTTTTCAAAATGCAGGGCAGAATAACCTGTGCTCCCTTTCAGCATCCTTTGGAACATTTTAGGCTCCAAAAATGTAGGGCAGACAGACCTCCTTTACAATCCCACCCTCCTTCCTTTCTGCATGTGTTTGGGCTAAAAGGAGGTGTTCAAATATGTCAGGCTTTTCCTGTGCATCTCCTCCTTTCCTTGTGAAGCATGACTAAATGCTTATGCAAACTCAAACATAAAAGCTGAAACAATAGCAGCTTTCTCTTGGAAAGATGAGCTTAAGCAGAAATTGTATTAGTGAATAATTCTTCTAACTCTGAGTCGTAGCATATAGTTTAAACACACCTCATCAAAGCAGGTTTCTTCAGACAATCTCAGTCCAATTGCTCCTTCTCTGTTGTTCCCCTGTGAATCTGTGTAGTTTTCTTATCTAGCTGGCATTGAAAGTCTCTAGCACAAGACAATGGTGATTGCAATGGGTGGTCGAAATTGCTGCATTGGCTTGGCTTCTATCTCTTTTTCAATTTATTTAAATGTGCACCAGATCTGTACTGTAGCCAAAACACACTGTTTATGTTTATGGATGCCTCAGAGCGCTTGTGCCTTTGGGTGGCGTCCCTCTGTCTTTCACAGGAATGCCAGTACTGACTGACCCAAATACATTGTTTTGAGTAGCAGTGGCACATTTCTCACTGAGAAAGTGAGTCATGCATCACAAGCCAAATTAGATGTTTTACTTGTGAAGCTAAATTAGGACAACATTCGTGTTTACTTTATCTTATTATGAGGTCCATGAAGTGCAATTTTCACATCTCACAGCTCGCAGGTGATCATAATATATATCTGCATGGGTCTCTGAACTTTGTTAATTATGATTAATAGCTCATTGGTAACCTAACCAGCTGGTAAGACGTGATGATTATTGCTTAGGATTTCAAATCTCACTCCCCAGTCTGTACTTAATTTTGGAACAAATTCTTTTCCCTGTATTCCCTTGCTCCCTCACTGGATTTATGCAGCAGAATTTTCTAGTTTTTCAAAAGTCCCTGACTGCTCTGTTTTGGAACTGAATCTGCCTGCCCATTGGAATTTCAAAGCACTCCCAGTTCCCCTGTGCTGCAAACCCCCCACCACCACCACTACTGCATCTACCATCTTGCATCTTCTCCAGCTTAACGATGGAGGATGACGCTAGAGCGCGAGCCAGCGAGCACTCTTCTTTCTTGAGCCAAAAAGGCACATGAAAGAGAAATATCTCAACAATATTTCTCATGGTGATATTTATAACCTCACATTTCTGTTGGATTTCAAATTATAAATTCAACATTTTTAAGCACCACAAGCTGGAACCCAGCTGATACTGATAACAGTCTGTGATGGTTATCAAGGGGGATAATCTCCAAATTAAATGAACCCTCTGTAATGTCTCTGCAGGAGCTTCAGAACGTACGAGGCAATGCAAATATGTGAATAAGTTTGGTGGTTTATAATAAAAGAAATGAAGACTCTGTTTTAATTTGCAGCTCTACTGATTATGCCCATTTGTAACTTGCTAGGCACGGCAGGTCTGGGTTTGAATACTTCAGCATGTTAAGCTATTGTGCATGAGGCTGTGGGGAAATACACCATCTAATCATAATTTGGAGTGATATCTATATTTTCTTGGATTTTGAAAATCAAACCATAAAGTGAAACTGTAAGGACTGAAGAACATGTTTAGCTGTTGTAATTCAAGTTCAAAAGTTAAATGACAACCATCTACCTTTCAAAGACAAGGAGCAAATAATTCTAATTCTTTGTGCAGCTATAAGTGATGCTGTGTTTTATTAGAATTGGAGATGCAACCCCAATGAAGGCCAATACTGCAGTACATTTAATTCCAGTGTTGTAAAAGTTCACACTTAGGAAGGGCTAGTGCTGTCTAATTAAGCTGCTCTGAGCCATTTTTTTCAGTCAATCCTCTGCCTGCCTATCAGTGCAGCCCCCAGTCATTGACAGTCAGATTTAATGAACTAGAGACACAATAGTACACTGTTAACAGTCAGGAAAGCATAAGTATATGTTCTACTACTTAAATTATGTGTTGTAAAGCAGGACAACTCAAAATAAATTAGTGTACTAATGCAATACAGATCTAAAGGAACTTTGCTGACGTTTGCTCATAGTCTTAGCCTTTTTCAGTTCACAGGTCACTGAAAACTTTTTAAAGCATTCATGCACATTGTTGTAGTGGTTATTTAATGTCCCACCGATAGCCACTTTTGGTAACTGAGCAAATGTCTGACTGTCTATAGAGGCCTATACCTGAGGATGCGAGGTAAAAGACTATCTTTCTGCTCTGGCCACACCATCCAGGTAGCATCACTTGCATTCCAGCCACTAGATGGGGTAGATTCAAACCAAAGAACTTAAGACACTATGGAACCATATATGCATAAATTACACCTTATATTGTACAATTATCTTTGGCTCCTACAACTGTTTACCACTCACATTAGTTAGTCCTGGCAGTAGTGATGGAAAAACTGGAGTCTTCAGTTCAGAGAAGGAAACTGTACAGACAAGGATGTAAATCAGTGCAGTCAAACACCAGCCAGGTAATAACAGATAGGGCCAACAGCTCTGGCAGGGGGTCAACCAGGAGGGAGGACTTTGGATTGGCAGGAGGTCAGACACACAACAGTGGATTCTGTGACAACAGTGTCATAGGCCAGGAAGAAAAGACATGGACTCAACCAACTTAAGGTAGACATCAGTCATCTCAGGAACAGACCAGATGTTGGTACACTCAGGGAATCAGGGACTGAAAAGCTGCTGTACTGGACAAGGACAAGTCACAGGAACTGGTGCGACATTCACCATGGACAGGTTCAAGAGCAAGAGAGGTTTCAGTCTGTCTGGAAGAGGTAAGTCAACCAGCCTGCAATTAGGCTAGTTGTCAGCCAAAAAATCTACAAGTGCTGGCTTAAAAATGAGAAACTTTCTCTAGTCTACATTCTGGGACACATTGTCTTAAAGATTTAAATTCCTGCATGGCAAATCTGCACCTCTTATCATCGTAAATATGCCTTGACAGGTGTAGCATCAGTATGGGAGGCCAGGGTTGGCAAACAATCAGTTGTCCCTCCTGCTAAAGTCTGGTGGGTTGGTATTACAATGACTTATCTTCTAGTATACAATTCATCAAACTCATTATTCTTTTGAGCTGCAGCATGAGCAGCTGAATTCTCCCCAATGCTCTCATAGTTGTTCTCAGTGAAGTGTTCATTCAGTAAAACTTGGTAACCTCGATGGTCTAGATTTCGGTATCTCTGGTCAGTCAGAGTTGATTTACGAGCTTGTTAATGTTCCTCATCTTCCTCAGCTCATTACTGCTATGCATAGGGTATGGAATACTTGTACAATGGTAGCTATGATAATAAAACAAATCTCTCCACACAGTCAATGATTAATGGGTGCTGTCACTCATGGTGCAATATTAGTGCAGCCATTTACCAAGAGCTGCATTTCCTAAGAGCTCTTGAGACAAAGTGAGACAAGATGCTAACATGTTTTACTCTCAAACACAGTAAGGTGCTGTCAAGCACTTGCATATCACACCTATCTTGTATCTTAGTTGTTTAAATTACTGTTGTACATGCACTAGAGCGGAGACTACTTGCCAAATGATAGCTGATAATACTTTCACAATAATAGCACCATGCAAGATAAAGGTTCCCCAGCGGACTCTGCAAACTTTATCACATCAAGTTGAACCTCTATTCTCAGCAAGCACAGAAATAAACATACACACAAGAACACACGTACACACTAACAGTCCGACCTCATTAAGCTAACAAAGCAGTAGTCCTCATGAAGAAAGGTGAGTTGGGGCTGTACAGCTTCTGCCATTTATAAACGACTTCCCCAAATTAGTTAGGTCCCCTGTGAGGGGAGTATGCCACTGGAAATTTACAGGTGGATCGACAATGTACCGAGTTATGCTTTGAAATGGAAGAAACCTATAACTGTAAGGACTGCATTACATTTAAATCATGCAGTCGTCCTCAGAACAAACATAATGATGCAAGTTGGGATGCACTGTTTGCTTGCACAAAGCTTTTGATTTTGCTTTGTGATACCCACTTCTCAAAGTTACTGGTTCTCACCTCTGAGCTGGCACATTAAAAAAAAATTAAAAGCTGAACTACATAGTAACATGGACAGAAAACAGTTCATAAGTAACAATGTATACAATATGAACTTGACAAGTAAACAGGGCATGCCTTCCTTTAGCTAAGTTTGTGGGCAGTCTAATTAAAGCCTTTTGTTTCTGTGAAAACAAGCAACCTCAATGGCGTTTGGAAATATTTCATGCTGGTAAAAGCCACATCTGTGTTCAATTAATCATACTGTGGAAACCACAGAGAGGCAAGGAAATGGAAAATTCAGTGATTTCAACTGTAATAAGGGTAAAGACAAATCACTATTACATTTGCTAACAGCATGCTCTTTATTTGCATACTTATCATAATACACTAAATCTCCCTTTCTTAGTTCTATGCTGCATTAAAAAATATTTCTTCTGTAAGGAAACCTGTAACCTCATTCATTTTACTGAAAGAATCACAGTCATTAATGTTGACTTAGAACCCCCTACTGTTTTATTTTCTCTTTCTTGCAATCTATTTTGTTTTAGTGCCTCAATATTACCCCGTGTGTGAGTCCATCAAAATTTATTCCGTTTGTGAGCGGAGAGTAGACAGGTTAACAAAAAGCCTTTTAGGAAAATGCGCTGCCTAATTAGCTCATCAAAACATAGCATCCCAGAGTGACACTAACTTTACTGCCACTATCATCCGAGCATTGACTGTAAATAAGGAAAATTGCCAGTGGGGGAAGCACCAACAATATTCATAATATTACACATTTTGCTGAAGGTTGTATAAACATTATGGTGGTTCGCTAGTTAGGTCTGCTTTGTACCCAAATCTGACTGGCCATCAAGTTTTTGTAAATCCACTCTTCCCCTCATCCACACTCATTGATTTTCAGCAGCTCAGCACTGAACAGTTTGTTCTCCAGATGCAAAGCATTATTAATATATTATTATTTTGTGGGAGGGCACAGTGGTGCACTGTTGCCACACTGCAAGAGGGTCCTAGGTTCCAACCCACCAGCTGGCAGGGACTCTTATGTGTGGAGTTTGCATGGTCTCTCTGTGAATGCACAGGTTCTCTTCAGACACTCTGGCTTCCTCCCCTAGTCCAGAGACATACATGTCAGATTAAATGGTGATTCTAAACTGGCCACAGGCAAATGGTTGACTGTCTCTATGTAAGCCATTTGATAGACTGGTAACTCTCTCAGAGTGCTTCTTGCCCCATGACAGCTGGGTTAGACTCCAGGCCCCCTGCAAGCCTGAACTGAATAAATGGAAGAAAATGGATGGATAGACTTGTCTTCACTGTAATAATATGAGGATGTGACTGATTATTGTGTCACTTAAAGGCCACCATAAGCTTTGTCATTATTAGTGAAGGGTAAAAATTAAGGCTACTCTTGCAAGTCTCAGCAGACTTTAAAACACCTACACTTGTCATTCATGGATAAAACAACTTCTCAAACATATTTATATATTTACTTTTTAATAAAAAGTCATCTCATAGCTGATTCAAACTGTGAAAAGGAAAAAGAAAAGAAACTTGACATTTTTTTTTCAATATCTAATTCATTATTAATGCCTTTGTCCAGAGTCTGGACAGGCTGCAGCCTATTTACATGGGTTTCATCTTGCATGTCAAATGGTGTGTTTCACACTAAAGGCATCATGAGCCTTGAATGATGATGCATTGTTCTGTCATGCGCGCACACACACACACACACACCCACACACACCTGTTCTCACACTAGGAGAGGCTCATATAAAAACAAATCTGTGCTCATGAAAAAGGATGATAGGCTCTGTCACTTGTGTTTTCTGTGTATGGCATCATTTGGAGAAATATAAACACCAGCCACCTTGTTATAATGTATAACATCATTAGAGTTTGGATTTGACTCTTTTTCATAGCTGTGCTAAAAAAAAAGTGCTGTTAACGATTTGTGTTTATTTTGCTCCGTGGAAGAGTGGTAAGGTGGACAGGTTTGTTAAGTCAAGACTTTTGAATGAATGCATTGATTAAAATGTCTTTCTGTTGATTTCTTGATTGTGGTAATAATGTGGCAATCACTCTCTTCCTCTGGGTTGCACAGCCCACCCACATGGGACTCTGAGGGAGATCAATCAGATGCAAACACTGTTAGATCCAGGCCTGTTTTGTTGTAATGAATCCTCTGTCTACTCTGCTTTTTCTCAGATTTGACCTGATGTCATGTCAAATATGGCATAGATACCAGAAAACACTGCTACACATTCTTTACTGGCCATTATATCATAGCTAGAGGTGTTGAAATGACCTGCATTATGGAGCAGATGCAGTGGGCAGTGAGGGGGGCAGGGGAAGAGTTTGTTCTTTCCCATCCTTCTGATTTAATCGCCCCCAAGGGACCTGCTTAGGCCATCCACTCCATGATTCCCATTTGGTGGTTAGAACCCTGATGGGGGTGTTTAAGGACGGGAAGCCTTAACGTCCCCATTTGTTTTCCTGTAGGTAATCGATGGCAGACTCAGGGTTACAGCTAATGTGATTTATGTGTCCTATTTCCACTGTTATGCTTCATGTACAAATTGTCTTTGGTGATGTAAATTCCCCAATCTTTTTCCAACTTGCTGACACTGAATACCGGCTGCCAAACCCAAACGATTAATCCGTGTTTTTTTCCCCTCTGCTTAAACAACCTGCAAATCATGACATGCTGTGACAGTGAAACTTGAGTCAATGCTTATCATTCATCCCTATGCATTTATGTACAAAGACCTAAGATTCAAATACATTTCACCCACATTTCTTGTTAAAACACCGTGACAAGTCTCATGTTAATGGGTAGGTGGTTCTATTTGGATTCTGTGTAGTGTAGCACAGTGAAATTAATCATGCTCCACTCTTGACTCTTAAGTAAATCATCTGCAGTTGAAAGACAAAGAAAATCCAATCAGTCTATTCATTCAGTGATGCATACCCTTGTAATTATGCCACTACCTGCAGCACTTAGGTGCACATTAATACCCTCTTTCAGTACTGCTCTGGGGGAACATTGATGCAATAAATATGAACTAGGTGAGAAAACTGCATACCGTGTTTAAATGTTGGATAGAAAACCTTAATCAAGTGGGCATATGTACTGTATTTGTGATAGTAATATCTTTGTAATAGCTTTAATAAAAGCTTTGTAGACATTCAAATTCTTGCAAAAATGCTATTACTGTCCACTGACTGTCAGGAGAATAAGAGACTTGATCAAAGAGGGTCCAGAATGGTGAGTACAAACGGGAAAAGAAGAAAAGGCTACTGCTTGAACTACCAATTGAAACCAGCCAAACGGATTGACTGCTCTTGAACACAGTTTTCTTCCAGCATCATTGTTTAGAAAACACATTTCATGTGTTATTTAAGCTGAGTTCAAGGTGCAATGTGCAGTGTTGAATTTCTCCCATGATATCTTTTTTGACAAGATGAGAAAACATGTTTCTCAAGCTGCTGCACTCGGTTGTCAAGGGAACATTTCTGAGAAATGGAGTGTTATGGTTTGAGAAAGCATGCTCAAATATTTCCATAAAGGCAAATACCATATTTAGAGGCAAAATGATTGAACCAAACCTTTCCTTAGCTGTGGGCCCAAAATACAGGATGAAAAGTCCACAATGTAGGGATTTCATGGTTTTCTTCTTTTGTGCCCTCTGACAGTTTTGTTGTCAGTGCTGACACTAGATGATATTATGGAGAATATGAATAGTGGTTTATTGTCTGCGATCTGTTGTGTTATCCTGCCTGGAGCTGAACTGTGATGATGCAGTGTCCCTGTCCAAGAGCCAAGGACAGTCCTCTGTTAGAGGCTGAGCAGAGCCTGATGGACGAGGGAGAGAGGGCAGAAGAGGACAAAAGAATTTTTAAAGTACTTTTGGCATCAAATATGAAATCTTGCTTGTAAAACAGTATAATTACATTAAATCAGGACTGTGAACTTTGACAGCATCTAACAGTTAAAAAAAGTATAAACATGCGCATAAATCAGCTTCAAATAAAAGCGATAGTGATGCGATTTCCCTACAGATTAGAAGATGAATACAGATACAGATGAACATTTATAACTTAAGATACTGAGCAGATGTGATTCAAAGTCTGAGCCTGGGTTAACTGCTGTTTTTAATGGAGAACTTATATAGTCTTGGACTCCATTATATATCACAAAAGACATGTAAATGAAGATATAAATTATATATTAGTGGATGAGATGTGGGAGGAATAACAAAGTGGATAACAGGAGCTGTATCAATCTCCATACTGATTCTAAGGGGAGTGAAACTATTAAGATCACGGGGCAGTTCCCTTGTGGCACAGACAAGCCATCCACTCATTTACATCTACAATTCAAGTGTTTAGCTGACGCTGATGCCCATGTGACTTTGAGTGAACGAGTGAGCAACTTTAGTGGTTAAACGCCCAGCTCAAGGATACATGGCTGTGTGTGTGTGTGTGTGTGTGTGTGTGTGTTTGCTGCCTGTTGTAGGGAGCAGACTTTTGACCTTTTCTTCAAACAACCACTCAGCCACCTTTCTTAACAATCTGTCAAATGTGTTACAGTAATATTTCAGCACTGGTTGGTATTAAATCAGTGTCTGCCATGTGTTTAAATGATTGTTAAAATGCATTAAAATGTTGTAAAAGGAATATCAAGAAGGATCTAATTCATCATCCTGGCTCAATCACAGTCGACAAATCCAGAGGAAATAGTCAATAAGAAAGCAACTGAAAGGCAAATGGGTGCTTCACTTGACTCCTTTTTCAGACCTCCATATGTTTCCATGATAAAGGCATGATAGAAGTTATAAACAGCTATGATTGCAGCTGTCAGCTGATCCACAGCTGGCAAATCTGTAAGCACATCCCATTGACTGCAAAAAAAAAAAAAACCCAGCATGACTGATTGCAATTACATTTTGTTGTCATTCCACAGTTGGATGAAAAGTGCAGCCATGGTGTATTGGTGTATAGAAAACCAATACTTTTTGACTCTTCAATAACTGCAATTCATGAAGTGAGCACTAAATGGCTTCATACTGTAGTAATGAAAGCAGTTTGGTTCCTCTGAGGGAGGATTATCCCTAATTGGCCCAGCTGGATAAACAGAGCTAGGGGTTTTAGCATATTGCATGGCCAAGCAAACACACCAATCTATTTCTACCCTTATAAATTTTTTTTCTCCATAGGTATCATCTCCCAGGACAGACATTATTACATCTCAGAGGATGAAAATGTTCCCTTGACATTTAGTCCCACCCAGCACATCTCCTGATGCTCTTTTCCCCCTCTTTCCTCTTCATCATTTTCCCCCTACCTTTCTCTTTCTCCACATCTATACCTCCCCCATCTCTCCTCACCCCTCTTCTGTTTTGGTCTCTGGCCCCTGTCTCAGTCTCCTGATTCAGTGCCCTGTTGGTAGATCAATAGAAAGGCTCTCTGTCAGAAGGAGCCACTGCAAGTCTCACCCTCCCTCCCCATCCACCCCCATGTCTCCCCCAGACAACTGCGGACACACAGCCTCCTGGGAAGCTGGCTTTCTACAACCCATAGTGGAGAGCATCTCCTCTCCTCCCCTCTCCTCTCTGGATCACTTTTCATCTGTGTTCAAGAAGACAGAAACCAGGGCTTTCTCTGGGAGCCCAAACAGAAACAGCCCAAGAAAATAGGATATCAGCACAAGACACAATGTGAAAA